>CAKNWT010312020.1:0-18295 GCA_932066315.1 Andricus coriarius | reverse complement strand
ATCATGTTGATTGCAAACGGGTTATCCTACGAAAAAAGTGCAAGAGGCAACATGTTTGATTTTTGCTTAGCGAGCTGAAAGTGCTGTTTTAAATTTGTGTTCTTTATAAAGAATTAAATTGTTTCCAAAAAAATTGTTTACAAGAAAACTGACCAAGATGTCGAAAACCGAAATTCCTTCATTGCGCGTGAATGGAACATTTCCGAATGTAATGATAAACTGCACTTAAGAGATGCAGTATTTGCCCAAAAGTAACATTGTGAAGTGAAACATCAATCGCAAAACGATTGAGAGTTCCTGCTTTGGGCAAAATCACGTACGAGTGTACATAGAATACACTCAAATTAGCTAAAAAAAAGGCCATTTGGTAGAAAAAATTAGCAGCAGGTACGAATGCGAATAAATCGCACGCGTGTACGAGTAGCGTAAAATATTGAAAATCATAATGAATTTTACAATAATAAGAAATTTTAGAAATAAATAAGAACATAAATTTTATTAAAATACAAAAACAATATTTTTTTTAATACAAAAATAAAGAAAAAGCGTGTACGAATTTTGAGCAAAAGTCGAGGAGGAAAGTACTTCTGTAACAATTGTTAGGGTTTCGGGTTTTATTATACTCACTGTAATTCTTTTAATGCCGGTTTGAGGAGACTGCAATTTTCAATTCTTGAAGATTCCAGAAAAGTTTCTTCTGGCAGATTTTTGTCTTTGTGACCTTCCAAACTTTTTCCATATTTATCAGCAGACGTCAAGATAGCCAGGATGGTCTATCTTTTCTTTCTACAAGGGCTTCCTAAAACTGCAAATGATTTTATGATTGTTTATGTTTTTTCATATATACACGTGGAAAAAGTGAGATTTTTTAAATCCAACTTTTAATTTTCTGCTATTAAAAAGAAAATAGATATTTATATTTTTCTTTACTTACCAGTTTCTTCAACACAATTGGTGGCATGCAAACATTAATTAAGGCTCAAATATACGAAGAATAATATCGCAATGATCGAGTTCGTTGAAATTTTATAAGAACTGGAAAATCACTAGCGTACACCACAACATGACGCTCACGTAACCTCACTGACGGCAACGTCGGCATAGATGTTCGGTGAACCGTGAAGTTTGGCAACTCTGCGCATGTACAGTACAGGTATAAATATCATTTGGAATAAGATAAATACATCAATAATTTAAAATTAGATATTAATTTGATGCAACTAAATCAAATTTGCTCCATAAAAATATTATTGATATATTGTTTATATTTATTCAGCAAGGACTACGACGAAATATGAGTGATGGCTGAATGAGTCATATTGTGAACACACGCATTTACCCATCACTTTATCTCGGAATGTGCTTGCCATTTGCGTGCGATATGAGTAGCATCGTGCGACTCGCACACGTGCTTGAAGCGTGCGTTGCACGATTGTTATCTGGGGTTTTGCTAAAACTGCTTACTTGGGGATTTTCGAGAAGGCTGATTACGAATCCGATGTCTACATTTAGACCTTTGATATTGCATTTATAAGCAGATAAATCTATCATCGCATTAAAATACCTATATTTTGGCTGCAGCAATCTTATTACGTTTCGTACAATGTAGCACAATAATTTAAATTTATTGATTTACAAATGTAATACCAAAAATCTACATTTAGACCTCGGATTTGTGATGCGCGAGCCCAAAGAACCTCAAGTAATAGTTTTTTTCCAAATATGTCAAAATTTTTTCTTTTCCTTTTCCATATGGGATACGATTTTTTTAGTTAAAAAATTTTGATTCCTGATTCGTAATAAGCGACTTCGAAAGCACGCGAGTAATCATGTTGAGCCAAATGCGTTATAATTTTTACACTTTCGCCGCCACATGGGTGCACCATTTTGAATGCTTAAACTTTGACTCCAGATTCCTAATCAGCGGGCCTAAGAATATCCCAGTAACTATTTTTAGCCAAATCCGTCAAAATGTTTACATTTTACCGCCATGTTGGGTCCGCTATTTTGAATTTAAAAATTCTGACTCCAGATTCGTAATTAGCGACTCCAACCATCATCGAAATATGTGGACTTTCTGTATTTGGACCCTATTTCGAGGTCCGACTGCGTATGAAGATATTAGTTGATCAAAAAAACCTTGAAAAATTTGTTTTTCAGTTATAACTTTTTTTAATGCTGGAAGAAACGAGTTTTTTGGTTGTATTAACAGCATATTGTTTTGAACATTTTTTAACAAGTCGTACTTGAAATTTCTTCAGCTGTGATCATAGAGACATGGCATTGTTGTTATGATTTTTTGACCAATTTTTGGAACTTGCACATCACGACAAACTCGAGGAAATCTTTTTTATAAGATAGCGAAAGAATTTCTTGTTCCCTTCATAAAACTGTACCTATTAAAAATTTAACATAATTTTTTAACACATCGGAATATTTTGTTTAACCTTCATGCGTTCGCACCAGCTTGAGTCACACGAGCGTTCGCGCGGCGGTCAGTTGACCGCCCACGTCTTTCATGACTATCATGCTGTTTTCTCTACTTTTTGTGAATTATTTAGTGCCATGAAAGCAAAGAAACTCTGATACAACTCGGCAAACACCTTCTTTATCAAAATTCTTCATTTAAACAACATATAGTTAGCCATCAACATAATATGGATTATAGCTTGAGAAGAATTTTTTGTTCAACTTTTTTTCATAAAAAATATAATTTCTTTCAATTAAACTAGAATAGAACTAGAATTTAGAATAAAACTAGAATATGCTTAAGTATAATTGACACTTCAAAAAAGGCTACTTGAAAAAAGTACATAACTTGACATTTGTAACTTGAAACTACAATATAATCAACTTACAAGTAGGTGGCACAAAAAAAAAGGAAAAAAGAAGGAACTTTTGGCCCGAAATAGCGGAAACTTCCGTAAATAGAGGTCGTACGTGTAACTAAAGAATACATGCCCCTCCCATCTAACCCAAAGCTCACTGGTGAGCACGATACTCAAATTTCCAAAAAGGCGGTCAATTGACCGCCCACGCGAACGGATTAAGGTTAATTTACCAAAATTAACATTTTCAAATCCATACGCAAAACAGAAAATATTATCCCATCGAAGTAAAATTTGGAGGACTGAGTACTGTTGAGCAAATACATTTTTAAACCATTGTTAGAATTCGCAACCCAAAAAAATTGTTTTTCAGCCCACTAACTACTCCTAAATTCATTTTTAATATTTTGCAGTTGCTAAGGAATAATGTCCTATTTCCACCCACATGCTCTTAATATCGTTTACCAATTTTCTTTAGTACAACTTTAATCAGAGAATACAATCCCGAGGGTCGCATTTTAGTGCACATATTTGATCTACTTTTTCAAAAGGACCAAAATGTTCCCCATGTTATCAGCTGTGGAAAATGTTTGGAGATTGAATAAAATAACGCACTACTCACAAAAACGCTTCAAACAAGGGTGCTTAGTTGCAGCTCAAATTAAAAAAAAGACGATCAGATAAGACTAGTTGTCATAAAAAGTTTACAAACATGAAAATAATAATCTCCTTTCTTATTATTCGAAAAATCACAGTTTTATTACTGTGACAAAAAAATATTTGGATTAAAATTAAGCGACGACTTCGCGATATTAACTTATTTTATGCACAAGTTGGAGCAAGACATTATGATTATGCGTATGAATGAAAAACTACTTTAAAGAATGATGTAAATTGTACATTACTACTCGCACGTTCATTTTCAATGATTAGTGAAATTTTTAGTTGAGTTTTAATAACTTATTCATTCTTCACAGCAACAAAAAACTATTAAATAATTGTCATTAACTTTTTTCATGTCATTTTTGAGAAACCCATATCCTTGCTTCGTATTTGAATCGGGGAATCACTGAACAAGTGACGGTGTTAAGTTTTGCGAACTTCACGTTGTTTCGAAATTGTTTGTCTCTGGTGAATATTAGAATTGCCGACTTGAAGTGCATCGCGTTCTAGAGTTCGTGCAAGATGTTTGGTGTAACCGAGTTAGGTACTTTCCAAGATGGCAGACATGCACTAAACCTCAATTTTTTTAAATTGATTTTTTTTATGAATCAATTCCTTCACAGTAGCCTTATAGTCTGAGCGCGCGAAATTCAAATTGATAAAATTTAGGCTGATCCAAACTACAGAGTTAGATTGCGCATGAGCAGATTACAACGTAAATGCTAGTGTGGTAGATCACCGATATTTTCTTCCACTATTTACATTGGAACTCTCAATTTTGAGAAACGATAAAGTATGAATTGCTCTTCGATCACTATTGGACTCTCTCTGTTTAACTCATATGATAGAAAGGGAGAAGTTTTAAAACCTTCGTTTCGAATTTTCATGCATCTCGTTGTCTATCTCACATGGCAGAAAGAGAGTTCCGATTGTGCTGGGAATCTCGACGCGGTGCTAAGGGGACCCTACTTACAGATACAGGGGAAGCCCATATCTTTACAGTTGTAGGAATTCCTATTACTTGTAGTTGAATAGTTTATACATTAAATGTTTTATCATTAAGATATGTATTCAGAATTTTATCTTTTTATAGATATTCTAGATCATTGAGATGTTAAAACAAGTAGCTATATAGTTATAACTTAGTCCATAAGAATTATAAAAAACGAATAGCTAATCTCAGCGCGATACTTGTAGAAATACGGGACTCCTGCGTATGAAGTAGACGCATGACACTTGCAGGGAATACCCGCGGACGAGGAGGGAACAACAGCGCGCGCGCGTGCAGGACGCGCTAGGGCGATACACAGTATGTCAGTAAGGCACGGGCTGACTGAGAATCAATTCAACGGCCGATAAATACACTACCGACTGTTGATAAATTGATATTAGTGCTGGCAAAAAGTACTGAGTAACGTCGTCAGTTATTTACACCCGATTGATAAGGTCGGCTCCTGATATAGCGACTGACGCTTCACCTGTGGCTGGAAATTCGCATTGTCGATGGCCCCTGTTTTACCGACCTATGGTGAAATGATGATATAATAAGTTACCGACTTACCTGTTTTATTGACTGAACCTAACATTGTGCACTACCCTACCGACCGATGGAAAAATAATAATATAAACAATTACCGAGTTCCCTGTTTTACCGAATGATGGTAACATTATTCCCTACCATCTAAAAATGACAACGGCTCCCAGTAGGACCGCGGTAAATCCCATTCATGGCTACGTCTAACAAACGTGAGGTGGGTGGTCACAGGACACGATGAAATCAAAACGACAGGCCGGCGAAACCCTCGTGTGCAAGTGCCTTGGCATATTTTTGGCACGCGGGTATGGCTTTAAGGTTACGAACCAGTGATAGCTTCGCACCTCCAAGAGCACCTATCACAAGGACAATTACTTGTACCGAATATTTTTGTGTACAGCTTTTGCAGCTCCCTTTTAAGGTCTTGATACCTCTCCTCCTTTTCTTTCTCCTTGACATTGATGTTGTATTCAGACGGTGCCGGGAATCCGATCACGAATATAGTTCATTTCGCGAAGTCTTGGAGAACAATGTCAGGCCTCGTGTGTGCAACGGAGACTGCTGTCTGAAAATCGCAGTACCAGAAAATTTGGCACTTCTCGTTTTGGACAATTGACTCCATCTCCCTCCGAGCATTCGGCAGGGCAGGGTCGCGGCCAAAACCGTAAGAGTGAGCAAAGATGCTAATAAAGGACTCTTAGGTGCGTATTATGTCTGTAGATGTACGTCGTTCCTGCGTGGGTGGGACACCCACGCTTTGCACCTATCGGTGGGAACTTCTTGACATAAAATGCGGTCACGGTATGCTAAGATGAAAATAACACCGTCCTGGCATGCGAAGATGAAACCCTTTGTACCTTAATTAAGCCCTGATGATATGAGGAAAGCAAAAGTTTGCTCCTTCGACAAGGACTTTTTTTCTACATTAGTGTGAAAATTTCCGTGCATTTTCTTGTCGAGCAGCGCCTGGATGGAATTTTCGAACTTCTGCTTATTTCACTTCGGCTTTCAGAAGTGAAGCATCTAGATGGAGAAATGCACGTTCCTCACTTCTGATGTTAAAATGCAGGCCAAGGGTCTCGGCCGCTTGCTCCGCGGCTTTGTAAAGGAACGCTCCTTTACCAATCATCTCGTGGTTCCTGACCATTTTTAGAAGAGGATCTCCGCCATTGGCTACGACACAAGCTGTACTTAGAACGATTCGGTTATGAAGACACTGGAGATTCAGAAGTCCGCGTCCGCCTTGACGGCGTGAAATGTATAATCGCGGAACTGACGAATTGAGATGCAAGCTTTTATGCACATGCATGATCTTACGTGTGGTGAAATCAAGGGCCTTAAGTTCGTTCTTCGTCCATTGAACCACCCCAAACGAGTAGAGTAGAACCGGAACGGCAGGCATGTTAGTCGCAGATATCTTGTTCAACGCTGACAGATTGGAAGACCAAATCTGTCGAAGAAGATGCTTGCGTCTGCTTCGGAGAGACTCCTTTACTGATGTTACGTCCAGAATGCGGCTTTGAGGCACGCCCAGATACGTATAGATCTCTCCAGTGTTAAGATGTCTGATAACACCTATATCCACAGGCTCAGGCTCCTCGGGAACACCAACAATCTTTCCGTTCTTCAGATGAATTCTGGCACATTTATCCAATCCAAAGTCCATCCCAATCTCTCCTGTGTACTTCGTGACGATATTTATGGCAGTTTGTAGTTTGTCCTTACCAGAGGCATAGAGCTTCAGGTCATCCATATAAAATATATGAGTGACCTTATGCTCGCGCTGGTTAGTGTCGCCACAGAGGTAACCAGAGGAATTTCGTAGTGCGAGAGATAGAGGCACAAGTGTGATGTAAAAAGTAAAGGGCTCATGGTATCGCCCTGAAAGACGCCCCTCTGTCAGGTGACGTTGTTTGTTGTCACGCGATAATTTCCAGACGAGATAGTAAATCTAGTTTTCCAAAGAGACATTAATCGCTCTATGAATCTCACTACGTGTGGATGCACCTTCAAGCTTTCCAACAGACAGATGATAAGTCTATGAGAGGTTGAATCGAAAGCTTTCCGGTATTCAATCCAGGCCATTGATAGGACAGGCTTATGAGGTGCAGCGTCTTTGCAGACACACCTGTCAATTAGCAGGTTCTCTCGACAGCCTACTACACCTTTTTTGGAGCCACGTTGTTCGTACATCTTTTGCCACACAGGCACAATTCGCCGAACGATCCTGTTGTTTGGGACAACTGTAAAGATCTTATGCAGTGTTTTCAAACAAGTTATTGGCCTGTAATTCTCTGGGTTCGACAAGTTGCCTTTTTCGGTAGGAGTATAGTGCGTCCTAACACCAGCCACTGCGGAATGGGCGTCTCTGACTTTAAATATGAGGTGAATATGCGGGACAAATGCGGGTGTATAGAAGTGAAATTCTTCCACCAGAAGTTTTTGATACAGTCTGGGCCAGCACCGGAAAAGTTCTTCGTTCCTTTAACTGCTTTTTTCACCTCTTCGGCAGTGATTGATGGACACTCCTCCGATTTCATGAGGTTGTCGCAAAATTCCATGAAGCGGATGATATTGTCAGTATCATCTTTCAACTTTAGTCTTTTTCGGGATCTTGTATACCTCTCTCCATAAAGTCTCTACCTCGTTGGGCTTGGGTGAATTTGGGACAGAAACAGGGTGATCATTGAACAGGCGAGATGGGTCAGCGGGAAACTGTTGTTCGCCCTGATCCATCTCTCCCTCTTCTGTATTCTTCTCCTTGCGTCAGATAACAGCCGTATTTTGTCAACAATATGCTGCTTGATTGTGAGCAGCTTTGACTTGTCTAGTGTGTCATACAAGATCCTTAGTTCGTGGGCGAACTTTCGAACCCTTTCCGTGAACGGTCTACCAGATGTTATGTAGTCAATCACACATTGAACACGGGACGCATTCTGTCATGGTCATCCAATCTTCTTGTTTAGTTGATGTAAGCGTCTTTTGGTCTTTTGATCCATCGTAGGTTTGAGCCTTCGATTTGAAATAGCCAAAGCTCTCGCAGCACCATAAACTGAGCAATTGATGGTCCAGAGGTCGGATTCTTGCGAGATTTCTCCACGAAGGGAGGCATCCATTTCAGCCAGATCTTGGGGCTTAAGAGAAACTTGCATGTTAATGTTCCTTCTTGTCCTGAAATCGTGATCATCTTTCAAAAGGTGCCTGTTTTCCGCGGTTGGTTTTAATGTCGCTTCCTCATCTTTGGCTGCAGCTTGATCAAGCAGCGGTTGGGGAAGCGCTCCGCGTACATATCCATTTTTGCAGAGGTAGGCACGTTGATAGAGACGCGTAGCAAGCCCTCCCAGCTAAAAATTCCTGTACATGAACCTCGCAGAATCCTGCACATGTTCCTGTACACGAACCTGCACACGAACCTGTACTGGTAATACTGACGGTTCCTGTGCAAAAATTTGGCGAAGAAAACTGTACTAATATGACGGTTATCAACGAATGCGCACAATAAACAATACAAAATAAAATGTGCAGAGGTATCAGGCTATTTCACAATCACTACCTGCGCTACAGTTGACTTTGCTGGATCGTCCAGCAAAGAAATCGGCACCGGCCAAGAAACTTTTGAATGATCCTGCACAGGTTCCTATACAGGTTCCTTTGCGAAGTTTGGCTTGCTTTTATTCTCTTAAAGATCCAACTCACTATCCGGAGAGCCAAGTCGCTAGCGAACCATCGCGGTTCATGTATAGGATCCTAAACAAATACCTGATCATGAACCTGTGTCTCGATTCACTTTGCAAAGCAGCCTGTACAGGAACCTATGCAGGCTCATTCAAAAGTTTCTTTGTCGGTGCAGATTTCTTTGCTGAGACGATCCAGCAAAGTCAACTGTAGCGCAGGTGAAGGGTTAGCTTGCATACAGTTTCCTTTGCAGGATCATGTACAGTATCGAATTTTCAGATAAGTTTAAGGCCAAAAACTCCAACAATTTATTAAATTACATTGTCACGAATTTAGAAGCATTTTTAGGCTGCCCCAATTCTGGATTAGCGCTAAGCAAGATTCATGGGGGCTCTAAGCTCATTTTTCTCACTTCCTCTCCATTGGTCCATTTTTACTGCGTACGTAAAAGTACCTACTTTTTTTTAGCATTCTGTAACTTTTCAGTTAAGCATATTAATTATTGTGAACACAAACTTGGAAAACTATCATTTTCTATGTAGTAATTATCGCATGTCCTTAACAAATGAATTTTGAGAATTGTGAAATACTCACATTTGGTGGAGTTTCATTCAACGCAGCTGTATAACAAGACATTGCTTCTTCATTTCGCTGCTTCACGGCTTCCTAAAAAAGAAATCAAGAAATTATTTTTAATCATAAGAATTTTTATAAAAAATATTGTATTCTACAGGAAACCAGGCAATAACCCATAAGAAAGAGAAAACATAGCTACTGTTAAAAATAGTAAATTTATCACAAACTCCCCTGCTTTAACATTTTGCAAGGAATGAGAAAGAATTTAGCATAAAGGTGAATGGTGTGCAATTTACTACCAGACCAAAAGATGAGAACATTGCTTTTTCAATTTTTGCAATTCGAATTTTTTTTAAATTGTGTACGTTTGCATAATTTTCTACCGTCTGGATGTTCTTGGATCAATCAATTTTAATAAAAAACACTATAAAACCACACGCCGGACGTTTTGTATGGTTACAAGCTGACACTTAAGTACCTAAAATTGTCCATTTTTAGAGGGGTGGGTTTCTTTTAACATCTAGCTGTTTGAGGATTAGCCATTTACAAAGAAAACACTCAAAAACCAAATATGCAGAATACACAAGTCCAACATAATTCATTTATTATTTATAGTTTCTGTATTTCATTACGTATTTTAATATTGTACTATTAAAATTTGGAAAAATTCACAGAGTGCGAAAGACTTCACAAACTTCAAAAGAATTTACAGAATTAAAAAAAATTAAAGTATTTCAAAAGAATGTAGAGAATACAAAAGAATTCAAAAGATTTCAGAGAATTTAAAAGAGTTCAGAGAATTTAAAAAAATTCAGACAATTGAGAAGAATTCAAAGAATTAGGAAGAATTAAGAAAAATTTAGAGAATTCAGAAGAATTCACAGAGTGAAAAAGAATTCACAAACTTCAAAAGCGTTCACAGAATTCAAAAAAAAAATTATAGAATTTCAAAAAAATTTAGAGAATATAAAAGAATTTAAAGAATTCAAAAGATTTCAGAGAATTTGAAAATCAGAGAATACAAAAGACTTGGAGAATTTCAAAATAATTTATGGTGTACTGCAAAGGTTTCAAGATAATTTCAAAAAGCTTTAAAAGAATTCAAAGGCGCACAAGTGAATTCTAAGAATTCGTTTGAATCCTACAGAATTAGAAATACTCTAAGAAAGGTAAAATAATTCAACGTGTACGTACGGTAATGATTTTTGTGTTGTCAAAAAGCTCTTTTCAGTTTTAATATCGGATTTTCAAAAAAAGAGTTAATATTTTAAGCTTAATTTTATAGAATATTGTATTAAGCGATAGGCTTAATATTTCTGTATTTATTGCTCAATTGTGACTACAATATTTTACTAGATAAAAAGACGTACGGTGATGATTTCTGAAATGACAAACATCGAGGGACAGACTTTAAGGTTTTTACAATATTATTTATTTGACTTGAAAAATGTGCATACATTAAATTTATGTTCATCCAAAGTTTACAAACTTGATACGTTAAGCGTTTTTCAGGTTACTATCTGAAAAAAGGAGAAAAACAGTTTATCCTTGTGCAAAGTGAGGTTGGGACACCGTACGGTAATGACTTTTGGGGTATTCTTTTATTAAATTAAAGTAAATCGGAAGGCAAATAAAAAATAAACAAATGACCATTTTGTAGAGGAGGATAATAACATAATAATATTATGTACGTTTAGAAAAAATAAGTTCAACCTCGCCAACAATGTATGAAATTAAGATGGTTGTGAGTTCCATAAGAACGATTTCAAAATACAATTCGACGAATTGTTTTTTAAGTTTTGTTTGAACCTGACTTTTGAAATATGCCGATTTAAAGTTAATTATCTGACGGATTAATTCCTCATTCGGTGTGTTTATATTTTCGGAGACTAAATAATTTAGAATCGTTTCAATTAAAAAATCTTTACATGCTACTACGTTTTTCAATAATCGTTGAATCCTCATGAACCTTTCATCGACACACACAATAACATTTTTTAGTCCTTTGAAACTAGAATTCTGAAGAATTATCTCGGGACTATACAGTTTTTTTTTCTTCGGGTTTGCTTCGCCCTGCTGCTGTTGTTGGAGTTTTGCCCAAGTTGCCGAGTCGAAGGTAATACCACTACCTGAAGTATCCATAATTTGAATGACCGGTTGAAATTTTCCATGTGATTGAACCTCTAGTCCAATTAGAATTGGCTTGGAAAATGAATGATTGAGTCCGTAAACAGTTGGCAGAATCATTTGGTGTGTTGTTCTCTTCGTGAAATTTGTAGAAATCACGACCAATCGTTTAAGAGCAGCCTTATGGATTATTTGTTTAAAAGGTGTTGATTTGGCTTTGATCCTTTTCATTTTTGGTGTCTCAGAAACAGTTTTATTAATCTGTGTGTCAGACGAAACTTCGATAGTTTTAGTGGCCATGGACTTTGAAAAATCAAAGACCTGCGACGATTCTACCTCTACTGGATCGATGCTAACTTGCGACATAGTGGCTCGTTCAGATATAAAAACTCAACTGATTCAAAGACGTTCCACGCACGTTTTATATATGTGAAATATTTGAGGAGGGGGATGGTATTCTTTGTTGAGTGGGGAGGACCATATGTGGCGAGCGTGGGAATAACCGTTAGGTCACACATGTAGTGCAAGTATATAACACCGTATTTCTTAGAAATTACACAATAGACCAGGTGTTCCATTGAAATCTTACAAAAGAATCCATATGTCATGAAAATCGGACAAAAGAATATGAGATGTATGCAAATCAGACAAAAGAATTCGTATTTTCCAAGAAAATCACACAAAAGAACACGTGTGTAATATAAATCACACATATTCTTATTTTCTCGGAATTTCACAAAAGATTTTGAACACCTGCAACCTATAAATCACACATGACAATATGTCCTTCTAGAAACTTCACAAAAGAATATGTGTCTCACAACTGCATCCATAAATCACACATGACATTTGGTATTTTCCAGAAACATCGCAAAAGAATATTTAGCTCAGACTTGCAACTACAAATCACACATGACATTGTGTATTTATCAGAAACTTCACAAAAGAATATGTAGCCCACACCTGCACCCATAAATCACACATGATAGGCCGTATCTTCCGAAATTTCGTTTTTCCAACAATTTCACAAAATAATATGTGGCTGACACTTGCATCCTTAAATCACACATGACATTCCGTAATTTCCCAAAATTCCACAAAATAATATGTGTCGAACACCTACATACCATAAACTACACATAAGAATTTGCATTTTCCAAAAATTACATAAAGGTCCACATAGTTCAAAACCATAGACTGAGTAGGTTTCATTCAGTGTGTTATGCAGTTAAATAACAAAGGCACATGATTATAGAAACTAACAAATTGTGATGCAAAGTAATAAATTACCTAGCTGGTTACCGAAAAAATCTGGTAAAAAAATTCTTAAAAAAATCTTAAAGAAGATACTAAAATTTTTTGTTGAAAATAGAAAGTGATTATTGCAAACTTGTGTATAAAGCTTTGTGACGTAAGTTACAATACAACAATATAAAATTTTATTAGGGACACTCGTGAAAAGGAAGAAGAAAAAATGGGCCTTCAAAATCATTATATTCTAAATTCAGTTTAGGTACAAGCGGAAGTACCTGCTGTGAACGTTTAGTTACACGATAACGTGTAAACTGAAGAATTGAAAAAACCCAGTGCAACTATTGCTTCCTAAAATTGATGTGGACTAGGCAGAGATATAGAAAATTTCCTATGAAAAGTTCGACCACCTCGTAAACACTGTCGTTGAACGAATTTCAAAAGCTCAGCGGAAACCACTATAAGAACAGTATAGAAAAGGCAGGTACCGATGCCTCATTGTCATAAGAATATAACCTCTTTATAGGCAGTGCCAGAGATGCAGTGGACAAGTTTCAAATGTACAGGGGCTGGTACGAAACAGAAAATTAGGTTAGTAGGAGGGGGTAGACTTTTTCTATTCTTAAATAGTCACACTTCTATCCTCAAAATCCATTTTTTCCTCAATCACCTTGAGAGAAGTACGCCGTCATTTTTAAACCCTGCCCGGAAAAATCATGGTCCAAATTGAAGACTTAGTTTATAGTCTGATGGCTGTTGCGTATCGCCTGACGCACGCGGAGTGCCTGTTATATCTCCACAACATACTGGCAACATGTAATCCAAATGAGATATCCCGGATAGCTCATTTGTTAGTTACCAACATTGCGTTACGCTTGGCGTATAGTATGTTTGTGGAGCGAAGTGCTGAATAAGCACGAGATTTATTAGGTAGGTGTTTCTTGTGCTGTTACTTAAATATTGTGCCGTATGTGTGCGTGATCCTTTTTTTCACAAGTGTAAATTTTTTTTGGCTTTCAAATTTTATAGTTCGCGTAGAGGCTTTACAATTAAGTCCTGCAGGCGACGCACCTGCATTTGAGGATGGGGTTGAAATACCCACTTGTGAGCCTTGGCCCGATCATAAGGAGTATCGTCAAAACGAGCCTGTTGATGAAGATGAGCCACCCATGCGTTGGAGAGACTATGAGGAGGAAGACCGTATGTACGACCGTATGTACGCTGCTTCAACAAGTAGTGGGATATTCTCCGCATCTACGGTTGAGATAGAAGGTGAGTTTTTAAATAAAGTTTTCGCCGAATTTTTTTAAGATTTTACAATAATGATTTTTTCAAAAATATTTCAAAGAATTCCCGAAATTCACAAAGTTTTAAAAATATTTCAATGATTTCATAAAAATTGTATAGACACTTCAAATATTTTTCAACAAACTTTATGTTGCTAATGCAGCCGCTGCGGAGCGATTGCGTCAGATTCACGCTGCTGGGGAATCCGACGATGGAGATTCTTTAGACGAAGCAGAAGACCCACAAAAAGAAATTCGGCCGGAACATTGTCGGCCGTGGCAAGAACCAATCGCTCCACAGGTTGGTGCTGGCCAGCAGCAGCAACACCACCAACAACAACAGCAACAACAGGACCGACAGCAACAACAACCAGGTAAGGGGGAGAATTATTATGAAATAGGGTGTGAGCGATCAAGGTTTTATCCGAAATTTAAGTTTAACGGGTTCGAGATGAAAGTTCATATCACTCCACCGGAAAATAATAGGGCTGGTGAGGTCGTCGCGTATTGTTAGAAAGCTGTTAGGGCACTATTATATTTACCTGATGAGTAAAGTATCGAGTGTGATAAGGTCGGATTAAATTAAATTCGGATTTTTTCAAAAAAGAGGGTGGGGGTTTGTCATTTCGAATGGCGCAGGAACATTCATTTGATGAATTTTTGAGAATTTTGTTTAGCGTCATACAAAGTAACGAGGACTTTGTCATTGACCAATAGTTTATGATAAACTTCGATTGGGTTAAGTATGAAAGGGGCGCGGGTTGGAAAAACGTTCCTCTAACACATAGAGACGTTAGCAAGCGTTCTATCGTAACAAGTGTTAAGGGGGATAAGCTATACCTGGCTCGCTCAATTGTAGTGGCGCGTATTCACGCCGAACGAGGTACAATTCGTTCTAGTGCGCTTGCCCATCGCTATGAGCAGGCTAGAAAGGGCAATAGTACCCTACAGACTACGCTAGCCAATCAGCTCGTCCGCGATGTAGGTATAACAATTTCCGAAAACGGTTGTGGGATCGACGAAGTTCATAAATTCCAATTGCATCTTGTCCCTGACAGGATTGCAATTATTATTTATGAATTTTCTACCTTTGGAAAGGGCGTTAAATCACCCCTTGACAATGGGACTGCTTCAATTACCGAAACAGGGGAAAAGGTCTCACACAATTTAAATATAGGATTAGATAATAACCATTTTTACCCTATTTTGAATCTAACGGCAGCTGCAAGTAGCCAGGGCTTTTGCATTCCTTGCAATAAGAGTTACCTCAACCCTGCTGGGCAAAGATGCTCAAATAAATGTGCTACTTGCCTGTCGATGACCCCCTGTGTAAACAATGCCGAAAATCCATATATTACGAGAATCAAATGTAATGGTAGTAATAGATATTTTCACAGGCAGACATGTTTTGACAATCATGTCAAGGCGAAATCTTTTTCCGGAAAACATCCATTTGCATTGCTTTACGCATTTGCACGTGTTACACACGTTTTATTAATGCATGGGTGGAAAGAAACCATGAATGCGGACAAAGATACTGCTCTAGCTGCAAATGTACTCGAGATACGGATCACCAATGTTCTATTTCACCCATTTTGGATAAAGCCGTAAAACATAAACAACTAATGAGTTTTGTTTTTTACGATTATCAAACACAACACTGTGAAACATTGCCTGGTGAACCCGATAAAAATATTCACGAAACAAACCTCTGTGTAGCACAGAGAGCTTGCACCGACTGCATAACCAAAAAAATACGAAGTAGGTTTGCCAGCACATAATTGACGCACAATTTATTTTTAAATATCTCGTTGAAAAAAAGGCACTAGAATCAAACCCAATATAATAACGAACGGAACCAATATAATAACAATGAAACTAGGCGGGGCAAAATTTATAGATAGCTTAAACTCTTTATATATGTCCATAAGCAGACTCCCGAAAGCGTTCGGATTTGATGGTGGTAAAAAGAGCACTTTTTCTCACCTCTTCAACACACCATAACACACAACCTACGAGGGTCCTCTACCGGCTGCAGCGTTTTATTTTCTAGACACTATGTCTGTAGAGGCGAGAAAGGAGTTTTTCGACTGGTACGAAACTCTCGAAAAAGACACGGGATACGTATTTGACTTTCACAAAGAACTGTTCGAATACTGTATTAACGATGTGGCTATCCTACGTGCTGCATGCATTGCTTTTAGAGATATTTTTCTCAAATATGCTAATGTATGCCCCTTTTCGGAGAGTGTCACAATAGCCTCGGCATGCTCGCGTGTGTTTCGGAAAAACTTTCTGACACCAGAAACAATCGGTATCGTACCTCCTGGTGTCTACCGGCGTGCCAATACCCAGTCTAACATAGTCATTGAGTGGCTACTGTGGTGCGACAAAAAACTCGGAAAAGAAAATAGACACGCCGGTAGATCCCGTGAATATAGAACACCCGAGGGAATCCTTGTAGACGGCTATCACGAAGACCAGGGGGATAAATATATTTTACAATTTTACGGGTGTTTCTGGCATGGGTGTATGGATTGTCGGAAAATTAAACGCGACACGCGTCTAAACAATGTGGATTCGCTAAACGAACGTTTTGAACGTACCCGTGCTCAAAGCGAAAAGCTGCAAAAAGCCGGTTACATTCTTACAGAAATGTAGGAATTTAAATTCAAAGCAATGAAAGAAAATACCCTTGAAATTATACATTTTCTTAAAGATCAACCACTATTATTAAATTACGCTCTAAACCCCCGAGATGCATTTTATGGTGGTCATACGGGAAATACGACGTGTTTTTATGAGATTAAAGATGGTGCGACAATACATTATACAGATATATGTTCTCTCTGTCCTTTCATATAAAAATACGGAAAATTTTCCGCGGGACACCCAAACGTTCTCGTGGGTGATGCGTGTAACACTTTAACTGGTGATGCTTTCGAAAATTTAAATACAGTCGAACTCTGATTTAACGTCGGTTTTGGGGCTGTCCTTGGACCAGACTTATTCTAACTGAACCTGATTTAGCGTACCCCGCGCAGCTCCTGACATGCCTACCCGCGGCGCGGCGTGAATTCTCGGAAACGGTAAATTCGGGAACGTTAAATCAGAGTTTGACTGTAATTTGGAAGGACTCGTGAAATGTCATGTTTTTCCACCTCAAAATCTCTATCACCCAGTTCTTCCTCTCAAAGTACATAACAAACTCATATTTCCGCTTTGCAACGCTTGTTGTGTGAATCTCCAACAAGAAAAGTGTCAACATGAACCTGGTATGCGCGAAATTGAGGGAGTATGGGAGTCAGATGAATTGAAAAAAGCAGTTGGAATGGGGTATAAAATAAAATCTATTTATGAATTATGGCAATACCAAATAGTTCAGTACGATCCCAAAACGCAGGAAGGTGGTTTGTTTATCAATTATATAAAAAGATTTTTAAAGGTCAAACAAGAGTCTTCAGGTTGACCAATCGAGTGTCATGACGAGGGTAGTAAACTAGCATATCTAAATGAACACTCGGCAATCGAGGGTGTAGATTGAGATCGCGATAAGATTACTAAAAGTCCTGTTCTTCGCTCAGTTGCTAAACTGTGTCTAAATTCTTTTTGGGGGAAATTTGGACAACGAGAAAATTTAATGAAATCCTGCTATATAGAATCGTTGAAAGACCTTTCAATGGTTTTTGTTAATCCTGAAATAGAGGTCTTGGACATAACACCTGTCAATGACGACATGCTCTGTGTCTCGTATAAATAACTTGCCGAAGCTTGTAAGCCCTCATCTAATACAAATTTAGTGATCGCCCCGTACACTACAGCAGTTATATAAAGACTTTTGTTTTCGGAGCTCCCAAGTTTTACGCGTATCAAGTAGTTTCAGGAAGTGGAAAATTTCACACTAAATGCAAGGTGAAAGACATTACATTAAATTATAAAAACTCACAACTGATTACCTTTAATACAATCCACAAAATGATTGTAGATAGGGCAGTCGAATCTATTAAATTGAATTTTAGAATGATCAGACGCACCGCACTTCACGACGTCCTCACAGTTAGCGAAAATAAAACAGTTGAACCTGTTTGTAATAAAAGACGATTTAAAAAAAATTACGACTCGATCCCGTACGGTTATAAGGATCCACTTTAATCCTCAAAAAGTGCTCTGGCTCTCTCTCTTTCTCTCTCTCTCTCACGAGAACATACCAGGTGTATAAGCTTAAATCCGCTGTTTGCTTAGAAATGGCGGTAGTGAACATATTTAGCTACAATAGAAACGTCATGCTTTTTTTTGTGTGAGTTCGACACCTGGCTACGTAAATCAGTGCACATATTCAGTTTTTTTATACAACA
>CAKNWT010312018.1:0-11372 GCA_932066315.1 Andricus coriarius | reverse complement strand
AATGCTAGAAAGTTGTGGGTATTCTGAATGTTTCCACTTTCTTGTTCACTTTTCAATAAGAGTGAAGTAGTAACATATTCAATTAACAGAAAACATTTTTTTATGAACTTATTTTTGTTTTGAATAAGATTCTTTTTGAATATTGTCAAAAATTTGTACTTGGCTTTATTTTTCTATTTTATAAATTAAATTACCTTCAGCATAAATAAATTAAATATCAATACTCATGTACTTGCTGGATTTTGTTCACGCGTTAAAATGTTTTTCGTGGGATTTATTTATTAACAAATTATAATTATATAATTTAGTTTGTATTAACAATATATGATGAATGAGGTACCTTGTAAATAATTGTGTATGGGAATAGGTTTAAAAATCTATTATAAATATCCATTATAAAGGACCCTTATTTGCAGTAGTAGCAACTAGCTTGAGTCAGACCCATAGATAGCAGTCGAAATGACCAGTTCACAGCTAGATAAAATTCAAATTTATAAAAATAATTCTAGAACGAATTTCGTTGTATAGATTGAAATTGTACAATAATCATTTATTTTATCGCATAACATAATTTATTATTTTCTAATAAAAAAATCAGAATTATGTGTTCCAATTTATCAGGGCCTATGAACCTATTTTCAAACGATTTTCCAAATATTTATGAAATATTTTTTCACTTATTATTTGCATTTAACAATTTAACGCGTAGAAACATATGGCAATATATTCACCTCCCCCTCCTAAGCCGAAAAGAAAATTAAAATTTTATACAGCCCTGAAATAATAAATGGTATTCGAAATTTAATTTTAATGAAATTCCTATAATGTGCGACTTGTGCAACATCTGCTGAAATGAAGAAACAATTCGTATTCAGATATGCAGTTGTAGTTAGATATAGTGTTAATTTAGGTACTCTTAGACTTGGAAATTCTCACTTAAACAGGTCGACTGGAAATTTAAATGACATTATAAAATATATATACAAAGTCTTCCCACAATAAAAATAAACCGAAATGAAAATTGCAGTAAGTTCACAGCTACGAGATTTGCATTACAGAAAGGTCGGAGAAGTGAAGCGAAGCTGACACTTTTTTGTTGAAAAATGTAATAATTTTGCGGTTCTTGGAAATACTGACACATATTTGGCACAAAGTGTTTTGATTTCGAATATTTAAAGTTTATATTCTTGAAAGGATACCCATTAATTAAATGAATAAACATAATGATTTTTCGAATAAATAAAAATTGTATTATTCAAAGAACAATAAATTCAGCTCATCGAAAAATAGCTTTCAGATTTTTTTTACAGTATCCTTGTGAAAAGTGCTTATATTTAACGCAATAAATCAATACAAATACATAATAATTTATTCAACTCGAAAAAATACGTGCACTAAGCGGCCGATTATTATTGTTTTAGATTTAAGCAATTTTGAAATTAAAATACAAAATTGATATCAATAAAAAATGTTTCTATTTTACAGTATGCATTGTCTGATATAATAGAAAAGAAAAGCAAGGACAATATTTTTCTCAATTTACGAGAATCCATATCATGACTACAAATTAAATGTGTTCATTATTATACTTTTTTTTTTAATTCTACAAATTATAGTCTGGTAGCAAAATGTTGAGAACATAATTATTTCCCAATATCAAAAAATAACTCAAATTAAAATCTTCTCTTTTATCATTAATGTTGAGAAACATTTCAAAATAATTTTTGTCATAAAACAAAATTACTTATTTTAAAATTTTCATTTACTAAATTGATGGTGCCGAAAATTCTTAAATTTAATTAGTAGATTAATACATATAACCTTCTTTGATTTGGTCAAGAAATTATGAATAAAATTATTTGGTCATTTTTGAAACATTTGGTCAAAATAATAATAATAGAATATTGTTGCCCTTGTTATTAAAGAATCATTTACTTTTTTAAAATTTTTTTAGAAATAAACTTTTAAAATTAAAATTGCTTATTTTGAAATTGCGATTTACAAAATTCTCGAAAATTCCAAAGAAAAAACTTAAAAACAGCCACTTAAAGTCATATTAACACAGTATGCGTGACAATAATGAGTGAGAGATTTTCGATAATTTCATTCCACATATTTTTTTAGATAGGATAAAAAAGATTATTTGATTGATTTTCTATTTTCTGGGTGATATACTATTCACAGTTCAAGGGATAGTTTGAGATGGCTAGTTTCTCTTGTAATTTACGGGAGTACAGGTTGCGGCATCGAAGTTGGAAAACTCGGTTCCGAATATTGAGTAACGAACAGTTAGCAATGTCGCTTTAACTTTGCAAAACTTTCAGTTCGAAAGTAGAAAATTTGAATGGACAGTCCATAAGAAATATTATATTTTTGAATTCCTTTAGTAGATAACCCTAGTCATAAAAACTTGCATAGCGAAAGTGACGGCAGCATAAAAGTTTACTACTGCACTTTCTAGATGTATGAAAGTACAGTAATCCGCTTCTGTGTACTCAGCCGCCAGATGTTACCGGCTGAAACTATGTCATAACAATTTTTTAAAGCTACCTGTAAGTTCAATGCTTGTAACTCGCGAAATGAAAACAGTCCGCAGCTTAAGTGCTTGCTGCTCTTATAGGCACGGAGAAAAATAGGTATTCAAAAGTAGATATTAAAAACTTTGATATTTAACAATTATATATAGATATTGCGGCATATTATGTAATATCTTCTATTTAACATACAAGTTATTAAAGAGCAATTTCTGTTTATATTGAAAGTATAAAATGTATGATATTAACCCTTAATATCTTTGCCGTATCTTGAGCAATCGTCGTGTGTGTTGTGGTTCTTCGGATATATGTATATTGCATTAAAAATTTTGATTGAAAATGGATTAAGTGTTTTCGGATACAGATATCATCATTTTCTCAAAAAAAATGAGAACTTGGTGCTATAGACATCACTTATGTTAACTTTGAACAACGAGGATTCGGATATCAAAAACAGAAGACTACCATGTAAAATCCTTCTGAATTTTATAGAAATTTGCATGCTTCACAGATAATTTTTGCATAATTAAACAATATTTTTTGAATGTCTTGGATTCTGCCCTTTAATATCTTGGATGTTGTCAGTTTAAATCTTTTTTTCAATATCTATGGATGCTCTGCTTCAATAACTAGATTTCTGTTCCATAGTTAAATCGCTAAGATATTAACTAATAATATCTAGATAGTCTACTTTAAAACCTATTTTTCTCCGTGTACTTAGGAATAACATACAAAAAATAAAATTGAAAACGTCTGATTTAAAATTATCAGTTTTGCCAAAAAACTTGTGGTTTATAATTTTCTTATCATGTAAAAAGGTGGAGATGAATTACAATTTTTTAAATAACCTAAAGTGAATGAAAAGAAAATGTTTTCAATGACAGAAGTGATCTGTGTTTCTGTTAGATGCTATTTGTACTATATTTTGTCAAATCATTAAATTTGATGATATTATATTCAATTTTCTAATTCTTATCTCATTAAAGAACCACTCTGATCTTCTGTTTTACAATATAAAACTACTCGTGTTATTATTCTTTTTCTGTGAATTTTGAAAACAGTCTCTATACTACATAATCTAAAAAAAAGTACGTTAGAATATCATTATTCGTCAATCGTCAATTGTCTATCGTCAATAGTCAAATTCTCATCGTAAATCGTCTATAGTCATCGTCCATCTTCAATCATCCATAGTCAATTTTCAATGTCAATGTTCAACCGTAAATCATCAATCGGCAGTTGTCAATCAACAAACGTCAATTACTAATCGCCAGTTATCAATGGTCAATCAATAAACGTCAATCGTCAGTTGTCAATCATCAGTCTTGAATTCTCAATTGTCAACTCAAAATTGTCAATCAACAATCATGAAACTTTAATCATCAATCATAAAGCGACAACAATCAATCTACAAATCGAAAATCATCAACTGTAAGTTGGTTATCAGGAATCATTAATCAACAAACGTCAATAGTCAAATGTCAATCGTGAAAACCTATTCGTCAATCGTCATTTATCAATCATAATTGTCAATTATCAATTTTCAATGATTACCTATCCTGTGATTACCTATCCTAATAGAAAAAACACGAACTGATCAGACACAATGTCTTATCAGTTTGTGTTTCTTCTAATTAGAACAATTTTACCCTCCTTAATTCAACTGTCCACTTTCTATCCTATTCCTTTCAACAATAATTCTATCTTTCTATACCCGATTTCACAACCTTTTATTCTATTCTGTCAGTTTTATTACGCTATTTCTTTTACTGTTCCTCTTCCAAGAATTATCCTCTACTAGCATGTCTTATTAATGTTATTTCACAGAATGTTCAACATTCTATCGTATTTCATCACGTCCTTCTATTCTTTTTTTCATCATTTTTATTCTTTTTTATACTTTTCCGTAATTTTCTATTTTATTCCTTCCTCCTACCATCCCATACTTTTCTATTGTATTTGGCCAGTTTATCCTATTCCTCGTAAGTATTTTTATTTCATTCTTTTTCATTTTATCACGCTATTTCTTTATTTCCTGTTTTATCACCTTCCATGACATTTTATTTCCCCTTTTCATAAATTCTATTCTTTTCTATCATATCTCATCAGGTAATGCTATTTCTAACAATTTTATTCTTTTTCGTTCCAGATGGTATATGGTCATTCAAGAAATAATTACATAATGCTCAATTCTATTTTATTACATTTATTGAAGGTCTGTCTGTTTCTACCTGATATTGAAACATTATAGCATTTCTTATTCCATTAGTTTGATCCTTTTTCTATCCTCTTTTGTAATTTCCCGCCCTAAACCTTTTTCCTTATATTTTATCATTTTTCATTTCATTCAGTTCTTATTCGTTACTTCGCACTTTCTCTTCTTCGAATATTTCGAATGAAAATGGATTACATAAAATTGACTTAAAATAAATTGGGACAGAAGATTAAAAAAAAAATTTTATATAATAGTTTTTGATCTTACTTTATTAGCTTATCCTATTCCTTTATTCCATTAGTTCTATCTTTTTCTGTCCTATTCTGTAATTTTGCATCTCATTCCTTCCTTTTAAAATTCTATATTTTTCTATTCCGTTTGATCAGTTTGTCCTATTCCTATTAAGCATTTTTATCGTATTGTTGTTCTTTTTACCACATTATCCTGTTTCTGCTTGCAAGAGTTCTGTTTTTTCATTTCTTGTTTTATCACCTTTTATCATATTTCCTTTCCTATCCCTCTCTATCCGATTTTATAACTTTAGTGTATTTCTCCTTCTATTAGTTTTATTTTTTCTATCCTGTTTTGAAATTTTCCGTCCGATACTTCCTTTCTCAAATTCTCTCCTTTTCGTTCAATTTTATGACTCTATAATATTTTTATCATCTTTTCTTTTTAAAGTAATTATCTTTTTCTATTTAGTCTTATCTCTTTCGGTTTATAAAAACTCTATCTCTTAGTTCTGGTCATGTTGATAAGTTTATATCCGATTTCTGTTTTTAACAATTCTATATTATTAGACAATAAGAATAATATTTCTAATTCTATATACTTTTTAACTTGATTTGAAAATTTGTTATCCTATACATTTATTCGACGATTATAATATCCGTTTCTATCCCATTTGATCGCTTTACACTATTTTTCAAATAATTATTTAGTATGGTTAAAAAATTTGTTATCAGGTTATGTTCTTCTGAAAATGCTTTTAAAATTCTATAGCATTCTATAATATTATTTAATTCCTGGTTTGAATTATTAAGAATACAAATTCAAATTATCATACATTAAAATTTTCAATTTAACTTTTTCTATCCTCCTTGGTATTGCCTGCTCATTGTTGAAGTTTAAGTTTTATCCAGCAATTTAACTTAGACTTCACTAGGTATATGCACTTTGAAGAAGTTCCGTATTGTGCAGTTAATTTCTCTGTTACGTAGTTTACTATTCATAACTGTAGTTAGTTCATGAGAAAATTATACATATTTATGTGTTACAAGTATCGTACATTTGGAATAGGGAGACAGACGACAGAAGCAAATCTAGGTGCTATAGTAATATTGTAGAAAATCCTCATTCGAGCCAAATGTATTATATATCACGGCCAATGATACATGTGAACAATATATTCTGAACCTAAATTTTTGGAACCACTAAAAAACTAGTTTCTGTCACGAAAAAAATTAGAATTCACAGTTTAAAAGAAGAATAACAGTGTTGTTTATTTTGTTCTCCTATATGTTATAAAAGGTATTGATTCATTTAGAAAATACACATAGTAGTGGGGTTTTTTTCGCGCTGGCCTTGTTACTAAATTGGTACACTCGAAACGTAAACAGTCAGGGCCTCCTAAACCGTTTCCAATTGGAATGCATAATATTGCGCAATATACTCGACTGAGTACTCGCGCACTGCCGCCCTTCCGAGGGAAGAGTCGCAACCGTCGCTCGCTATACCCACTCAGAAACTGCGTGGGCCACCAGTGGGACCCAGAGTGCATATCTTTTTCTTTAATAACGAACTCATGCTTTATTTTGTAACTTTAAAAAATTATAAAAGTAATAAAAGAGCATCTCCAGGGTGACTTATGAAGCCCTTTTTTTTAGATTTTCTAAAACCTTGACTCGGAAATTTATTCCTTTTGGTGAGAAAATTATTTCCTATTTTTCCAGAATTAAAAAAATATATATTTAGAGGTCGCTATGAAAGTTTTTATTTCCAAAATACGACTATTTAAAGTTTTTAAATTTTAATTTATTCAAATTTAATTATTTTACCTTAAACATTGCAGGGAATTGTTGATTAGGATGTCATGTGACTGTAAAATTTTTATCGTTGTGCACAACGTTTTTTAAGGTGGGCATTAACAACCTTATAAATAATAGTTATTAAATAATTATTCTTATTTGCGATTCTATGATAAAATTGAGAGTCACACAATTGAAAAATAGTTTTTTTGTTTTAAATGTAAAAATCTATAAGTGGTACCTTATTTTTAATATTATTACTAGTATCATCAAAAGCGCGCTATGCGTTCGTGCCAATTTTAAATTATTTATTTAATTAGTTATTTCCTTACACAATTTTAAAGTTAATTTTCAACTAAATAGTGGAGCTTTTAACCAAAGAACAAGAATTCTGAATAAAATATGAAATACTTCATATTTCAACCAAACTTATTTTAATTTTATATCAAAAACAGTTAAATTAAAGTAAAAGAAATGAATTTTCAACAAAAACTGATTTTTCAGTCAAGAAGCGAAATTTCAATTAAATTCTAACTTGAGGGGGAAAATAATTTTTATAACAAAATAAAAATTTCGAATAACTATTTTTTTTCCTTGTTATTTCTTAAGTTCATTGTTTTATTTTTATTTTTACGGTATTATAAATATAACTTGAAGAGGGATATATTTTTAATACAAACTGAAAATTTCGAATAACTATTTTTTTTTCTATATTTAGGTCTATTGCTTTTTTGTTTTCAAGATTATCTAAATATAATTTTTCTAGGATTCTGAAGAAAATTGAAAGAAAAAAAAATTTCAAAGATTTCAGATACGTCAAAAAAGTATCTAGAAAATTTTGGAACAATTCTAAAAATTTTTATAAATTTTCAGAATTGTTTTAAAGGTTCAAAATATTTTTAATATCTTTAAAACCTAAAAAATTCCTGAATATCTGTTAAAGTGTATCCAATTATTCACAAAATTTGGTAAAATCTTTCAAAATTAAAAAAAAAGGCTTGAAACCTTGCAGATTCTTTTTTGAAAATTCAAATTTTTCCAAAACATTATTTATATCTTATTTCAGTGAAAAGGTTTCATGCTTTTTTCACGTTGAAAGAGTTCAAAGAAAAACCACTTCAATTTACATCATATGTTCTTATCACTTCTGCCTGGCGGCTCACGACGGCTCATGTTTTTTGAAAACCTTTCAAAATCTTTAAAAAGCTTTAAAATTATATTTGGACATTTTTTTAAATCTACATATTGATTTGAACTTGTTGAAATCTTTTCATATTTTTAATTATTTTTGAAACTTTTTAAAAAAATTTTAAATTTCCTAAAAAGTTATTCAGATTTTTCCTAAAATTGTTGAAAGATCTTTCACTAGTGAAGAAATCGCCTTAAAATCTTCCATATTTTCAATGAAGTTACAACTTCGTCATACGTCAGTTATTAGGTCGAAATAGTTTTTTTTTAAATTAAATATAAAAAATAAGGTACCACACACTTTCGTTTTACAAGAATTCATTTAATGTTTAATATTTTTTTCATATGTTTTTTTAATAATAGAACAACTTTATTGTTAATTGGTTTAATTATTTTTCATTGTTGAAATGTATAACTTTTAGCAAACATAATGCAGGAAAGTGCAGTTTTTTGTAAATTTTTGAAGAGACTTAATCAGCTCTTTCAACGTCGAAACGTTTCATTACTTAGTAATATTAATTTTCTTATTAATTTGCATTTATTAAAACAATTTTTTTTTGGCAAAATATTCTAAATTTACGCTTTTTCTTAGTAACTTGATCTATTTTATGCAAATCGATAATTAATACGAACGATTAACTAATTAGTTCATTTTTAATTCAGAAAACGAGAACATTTTGTCGGAAAAAGTGTTTAGACACATGCAAATTGTTTAAATAATTAAGGGTAAGTAATGAAAAATTTTATTATGAAAGAAGCTAATGAAAATTGTTGATTTTTTAAAAATAAACTACACTTTTCTGTCCTATTTCAGTCAAGAGTTACATTTCAACAATGAACAATTATTTGAACAATTCAAAATAATGTAACTCGATCATTTCGATGTTCGACTTAAACTAATTAGGCTATTTCACTCAGAGAAGATGTAAATTTTTTATTTAAAAAAATGGTTTAAGGAAATGGTAAACGTTTAAAGAATAATGGGTAAGTGTTCAAAATACCAGACATACCATAAGGCTGTAAAGCTTTTTAAAATATTTGAAAAATGTTTTTTTTTTCTGCCTTATTCTAGTCAAAAGTTACATTTAAATAACAAAAAATTGTTCAGACAATCAACAGCAAGCTCAATTGACAGTACTCATTTTTTATATTACTTAATTAGTTTATCTCATTATGGGTGTACCGACAATTTGCGAAGAACGTGAAAAAAGTATTGTTTAAAAAATAAATATGTTTGAAAAAAATCATAAATGAATGAAAATTAACATTACATCATTACACATTACAGTCTTTTTTGGTGCATGCTGGAAGGGATGAAGGGGGTTGCCGAGTTAATTTCAAAACTCAATGCATACTTCACATCCGGTGAAGTGCTTTAGGAATTTCATGCAGTTTGCAAGGTTTTCATCGAACTTCAGATAAAAAATATCTCTGGGATTTACTGGGTTTTCAATGAAAAAATTAAGGGGTTTGGCGGAGTCTTTAAACGTTGTCTGGTAAAAAAACACGCATACTCTTTTTTTGCGAACCTCACAAAATGATCCATCATCCCAGACAAAATTCAAACGTTTTTTTTTCGAATATCCGAATGTACATGGAAAGAGCCTCGGTGGCTGAGGAGATAGTGAGTCAGGCTTCTGAGCAAGGAGGCCTGGGGCTCGATCCCTGTGCCGGTCATAATGGACATTTTTCTGTGTACTTCTACCGAGGCTTTGGTGGTTCGGAACCCACCTTAAACTGTGAATTGCTCCATGTCGAGAGATCCATCGCTCGTATTCCCTCCAGCGGTCTGGCTAGGCAGATTTGCTGGATGGGAGAGTGGATGGGGCTCACTTCACTATGCAAAGAGGTGTTCGTCTCATTCACTATGCCATGAGGTATGCCTGGCATTCGAAAAGGAATCTTTCTGGAACGTTGGAAACAACGAAAATTAACCAAGATCTAACTCGGTGAAGTTGCCAAGATTCGGTGTACAGCCTTGAGAATAAACGCGGATATGGCACAATGGTCTTTATAGCCTGAGTGCCGAGGGTTGCGCTCACGAATTCCCCCGGCCACATTATATAACCAACCAATGTACATGGAAATTCCAGAATCGCTACACGAGTTATATGCCAAACTAATATTGAATTAATTAAACGTAATGTTGTCGAATTGCTCATGATACAGAGGACATTTCTGATTCAGACGCGGTGCACGTATTTTGGATGTGTAAGATAGTCCACAACAATCCATCCGAACATGTCAGATACTCGGATGCTCGGCATGCCAGACAGCCTGGGGCTATTTCAGCATCTAAGAATTCGTTAGAGAACTGCAGTGCCAACTTTATACAAAGTTATCTATCATAAAGCAGGAAAATATGGTATATAACGGAAAGATATTTCCTCCTCTAACCCTTTTTCTACTGAATCGCAGAATGCATATTTTATTCTCGACATATCCAACGAATCAATGCATCAAGTGGAAATATGACAATACTGAAATATCAGCAAACTGACCATTTTTGCCATATCGCTTCTTTTCAAAAGTTTTAATCTCCAATAAAATTATTTGAATTGACATTATAGAGAATTTAAGTACATCATCAAAATATCTAATTTAGAAAGAATTCAGTCCAATTCCTCTTTAATATTCAAAGTTTTCGTACTTGATCAATTTTCATCTTCTGGAAAAGTCTGATTATAAGTTTGAATAGTTTCAAACTCGGAGTTTTTGAAGACTGAGAGCCTTTGAGGGCAAAGTATTTACTATGTATTTCTGCCCGCCTTCTTATTTTTCAAATAAGGAATATATGTCTAGTGTCGCTGTAGGTCAGGGAATTATGGAAAGTCAGGGAATATAAAATTAGTCAGGAAAAACCTGAAAGAGAGAGGGAATTTTCGATCATTTTTCTGAAACCTTAAAACTCTTCTCATTAATGAAAATTTCATTATTTTGCCGAAAATTCAACAATTTTGTTAAAAAGTCATTCTTTTTGGTTAGAAATTCAACAGCTTTGTTTGAAAAATTAATATTTGAGGTTTGGAAAGTCAACCGTTTTGTAGAAAATTCGTCTTTTTGGCATGAAAATTCAATGTTTTCGATGACATTTTGTTTGTTTTTAAGTGAAAAATCCTGCATGGTCGTCGATTCCAAACTTTTATTAATAACACAGCCGTACAAAATAAAATCTTTTTTCAGGTCTGGAGGTCAGACCATGTTGACTATATGTTTTTTGGGTCGCTGAATCCGAATCCTAGGTCAAAAAAACCATAGCGCGTCAGGGTTCTGACGTAACCACATAAAGCCTCATAAATTTTTTTTCATGTATGGGGGTTAGACCATGTTTATTATATGTTTTTAGGGTCGCTGAATCCGAATTCGAGGTCCAAAAACCCCCAGCACGTCTGGGTTCTGACACAACCT
>CAKNWT010312017.1:0-10473 GCA_932066315.1 Andricus coriarius | reverse complement strand
TTAATTTTGTTGATTGAAAAAAAGATTTCGTTAGCTGTAATTCTGCTATCCAATAATGGATGTCGCACATCTGTAAGCAGTGACGGTGTCAGACGTCTGAGAGGAAGTGTTAGATGGAAGAAATTTTCCCAAGCTTTTGTAGAAAGGATTGCAGATTTTACTTTTAAACCTCTGAATCTATTAACAGTATCCCAGAATGTTTTGCTATCATTGACACTCTCAAGGCTCATCAGAATATTGGATTCAAAACTCGATTTTTTCTTAGCTAACAGTGCTTGGTACGATTTTTTAGCTTTGACATAAACCAGCTTAGCCTCATCCGAGAAATTAGCCCTGCTGGCTTCTTTCAACGCATTAGAGAGATATGATTTGCTTTGTCGACAGTCAGCATCAAACCAAGGCTTGTCACGGTAAAATTTCTCAGTAACATTTTTTCTCACTGACCACATATCTGCTTTTTTGGCGCTGTCGATAATAGCCTCGGAAAGATTTGAATTAAAATAATCTATGTCTAATTTTTCAAAATTAACCTTAAGTCTGTGAGACAAGTACACTTCGTTTGAGAAGATCTCCCGTTTGTCGTCTGTCCATCTCAGAAACGTCACGCTTTTATTTTTGTTTACATTCAGCGCACTTGAGTCACCAGCTGACGTGGGAGAACAACAAGAGGAGACTAAGACCGGGAAATGATCCGAGGTGTGTGTGGATTGATCCACCTTCAAGTCTTCAAGTATACCTAATGCCTCAGCATTGCACCAAACCAAGTCATTGACACTTTTACCCCCTGCATTAACAAACGTAAAGTGGGCTGGATTGTCACTCCGCGATCTACCATTTAAAAGATAAAACTCATTTACCTCCATCAGTTCTACCAATCCCAGCCCCCTCCTGTTGTGCGCAACATCATGACTCTCCCGGTACATTGAAAAATTTGTGTGAGAAAACATATCAGGTGGACCCTGACTCAATCCCCCCACCCTACAGTTGAAATCGCCATATATAGTGATAGGAACGTTATTGTACTTCTCTGACAGAGCACATAAGGTTTCTTCGAAAAGTTGTAAGATTACTTCTGTGTCTACCGTCGTATTAAAATAGCAGATTCCTACAATGAAATTAATTTTATTTGCGCTATAAATTCGAACCAAAATCCAATACTCTGACTTATCTATGAGCTCACTATTATAATAAAGTTTATTTATGAAAAGGGCGAGGCCGCCACTGGCTCTGCCTTTTGATTTTTCTTTTAAAGCGTTAGAGAAGAAATGATTATATTTATTTTCGGCGTACAAGTTTTTGGGAATTTCAGTGAGCCAGGTTTCGACGATTCCTATAATATCAAACTTATCATAATTAATATCGGAGTTTAAAAATCTTACATAACCATGACAGTTCCAGAAGAAGAAGTTTGTAGAATTTTTGACTCGTCCTGATATATTTCGCTCATTTATCCGTTTAAATTTTTCTTCTTCGTCTCTCTGCTTGATAGTCGATTTTGAATATTTCCTTTCGTAAGATTTCCCGCCTGCTCTTTCATAATGACTGGTGGAGATTCCGAGGCCTTGCGCTTCACCTTTCCCTTCATGCCGCTTGCTTCCTCCATTTTATTTTTTTCAAATGATTCCGCCCTATTCCCAGGTAATTTGGCATTCCGGATGACAGACTCCAACGCTGACAGATCCTTGGACTCGAACTTTCTGCCATCCACATAAATTGCATTATAGCTTAAGGAAGCTTTAAGGTCACTATTTCTAGCCTCTTTAAGATATGGAAGTAGAGTCTTCCTTTCAGTTTGGACCTTTTTAGTGTAGTCCTCCGCAATGCTGATCCCCGTGCCGCGTAATTTTTTGAGCTGTGATAAGATTATTTTCTTATCCATGAAGGAACGTAGCTGAGTTAGGAGGGGACGGGGTTTGTCCCGGATTATTCCTCCAATCCGTCTAACAGATTCGACCTGGTCAGAGCGTATTTCAATATTCAGATGCTGCTTGAAAATGCCACATACTGACTGTACCAGGTCCACGTCGTCTTCCTCCAGAACGCCGAAAATAATCAGGTTGTTGCTTCTTAAGGCTCGGTCCATCGCCTCGATTCTCCGGTCTTGCTCCGTAATAACGGATCTCAGTTTTTCTTGCTCGACTTTGAGCTCTTGATTTTCTGTCGTAAGGTGGTCAATTTTGTTGTGGAGAGCTGAAAGAGAGGACTCCAGATTTCCCATTTTTTGCATCAAGAGCTCAAATTTATCCTCAGAGATTTCGAGAGCCATTATATCGAGTACCTGACGTAGCACAGAGATGGCAACACTAGCACACTGTTCACCCGACACAACGACCTTGAGAAAATTGGCAGTTAGAACCACAACAGGTTTTTGCTAAAAATTGATGGCGCTAATAGTTTTAACACTCACAAACCATTAGAATTGAGCACACTAGTGACAAATAGTTACTTTAAAAGCACTTTATAAATTACACTGCACGAACTCAGCCCGTAAACAACCAAAATTTTGACGAGCGATTAAACACGCGACCGACTGCCATACTTGCTCAGCAGCGCCCCCACAGTTTAAAATTATTGAAACAATTTTCAAGTATTAAAACAATATTTTCCTCTGTAAATCTTAAAAATGACTATGTTATGGAATTAATAATGCAGTTAAGAGCGATATTTTTTTGCCGAAGACAGTTTTGCAACTATTTAATCAATTAATAATCATTCACTTGCGCCTTTTGATAGGAAAGGTAGAGGACAAGTAATATCATTGTTTGAATAATTGCAAACTGTCTTTCACAAAAAGTATCACTCTTAACATTTATTACCTGCGAAATTAATTTGAGAAAAAAGTAACTTTTCGTGAGCGATGAAAAAATTGTTTGATCAAATGAAAATTATTGAAAGAATGGCCAAATATCCTAAACAAAAAAATATTAATTTTTACATCCGTTAATTGTGTCATTAACTCCAGAAAGAAAATTTGTACGGTTTACAGGGAAAAAATTGTTCTAAAATAGTTATCATATATGCTAGGCAAGAATATCCTCGAAATTCATCAACTGTATGATTTATAACAAAAAATAATAACTTTTGACAATTGACACCCGAAAAAAATGGTTTGAACCAGTCAAATTGTTTAAACAGTTAAATATTAGTTAAACAAACTTGAAATCTTGTGACCTAACGAATATAAATAATTACGTAAGTAAAAATTTATAAAATACCGACTTTAGCATGAATTTGACATAAAACAGATATTTTTCTTTTTTTTAGGCATTTTCCGTCCACAAGACAAAGGGTTTGGAGGAAGGGGTCCCGATATCAAAAGTTATTGGGTGGAAATTATTCTTCAATCATTCCTAAAGCGGTGACCAAACTTCCATTTACAAAAAGTTAATAAAAAGTACTCTTTTTTTTTCATTTTTTCGAAAACCGAAATTTTCCCATTTAAAACCCCATGCTAATTTCAACAGCCCGGGGGCACGGGTTAATGTTGACTGATTTTAAAAAAGTTGTGAATTTCTTTTCCCGGAAACGAACAAATTTGGGGGAGGGGGGGGGGGGAGATCGGTAAAAAAAAAGTCGAATTTTTATACCGAGCTAATTGCACCAACATTTTAAACCTTCGCTACTAGCATATTGTACAATGGAATTAATATAATGAAATTCACAAAATGTAATGTTTAAAAAACTGCATACTATTTTGTTCTTACCTACAATTTTGTTCTTCGGAATAATATAATAGTCAAAAAAATTAAGAGTGAGAGTGTTACTCTTTTTAATACTCTTATGAATTAATTGGAAAAAATTACGCCTTATTTAACACCATTTACAAAAATGTAATTGTAAGTTAATCATTACTGTAGACGTAGAATAAAATGTTAGCATGGATAATATACTGATATCTGAAAAGTTGCTAAATGAAAAGGAAGTTACAGCCAAATGGCCAGGTCTAGTCCTAGATCAAGACGCTAACACTGACCTAGTCTCTGTAGGGAACCGTACAGAAGCAGACCTTTTTTTTCAAATCTTCGCAGTTGGGGGTGACTTGGTAATGGACACGCGTCACACTTTTTTTGTACTACTATTTCCTCACGAAACTTAAGCATAGCCCAGTAAAGTCCAAATTATGCGAACTCAATTTACAGGAAAATGTACAATTTTATTCACTTTTTATTGGTCGAAGATTTATCAGTGTACAGAGAACTTTCTTTTAAACCTTGATTCGTCTCGATATCTCCATTCAAGCCGGAGATAATTTTTTCCTGCATGAAAGCTGAAAGTTGACCTTCCAAATCCAGGCATTGAAAACAGTGATTTTCCCCAGATTTGTTGCTCTTACAACAACAAATTTTTCAACAATATACGAGAAGCGTCGTTGAACAGGTAGAAAGATTTCGAATCAGCCTTGCTAAATGCGAACTCAGTGCGATTTTTTTTCATTGACATAGAGCTACTTTTTCCCAAGTGTCAGGATTTTCTGTCCCGATATTAGTTGTTGTTCGTGGGATGAAACGCTGTAACAATGTACTGGACTTCTGAGTGTACTACTTCAACCAGTTATTTTCCAGCTTTTCAGGGCTTTATTTACAAACGGAACCCTGAGCTCTCAGCAGAGAGTTTTAATATCTCGTTAAAGACCTCCCTGAACTAATCAAGAAAATGTATAATTTGTGGAACCAATGATGATGCTGATGCTAGAGGATAATCACAAAAGAGATGCAGCGATGGAGATAATTTTAGGAAAACTAACCAGGCAACCTTCGATCAAGGTCAGAACAGGAGAACCGTTACCAGACTCCTTGCATATAACGCCAGACTGTAGTAAAGGGATTCAAGACTTCGCCGGCGAAAACAGAAATGTCACGGCAAAAACATGACACGAGAATATTAACCGCATGGGTCTTCTTCATCGATGAACCATTAATTACGCTCTGAAAACAACCAGAGTTCATTTCAAAGGTGGTGCTTTAAACAGTTTCGGCATGAAAGTTAACGAATTAATAGATTGGCCATCATTTGAAGCGACATTCATGAAAAATTGTATTGAATCTGAAAATTTAGCGATTTGCGTGCATCCGCGAGAGAATTCGATAGGCTGCGCATACAGCAAAACTAAACCGGATGATGTGTTCACAGAACGAAGAGAGAAGCCAAGAGCAAATTGGGAAGACCAATGAGAGGTTCCAGGTCAGGAATATTAGAGTTGTTAGCCATAAGAGCGATTTTCTTTAAACTGGGGTTTAGGTAAGTAATACATTTGGAGAAAAGTTTTTTGAAAAAATTTCAAAATTGTAGGAATTCCGTCACTTTGAATTTTTTTGATGAATTTTTTTTTGTTGAAAATACTACATCTCAGACATTTTCTAACCGATTTTGATCAAATTTATAGGAGTTTTGTAGAATTTAGTACATTTCTTTCTATAAAAATTAGAGTAACAAAGTCAAAATTTCAAGTAAAAAAATGTCAAAAAATGTTTGATTTTGAGTTTTCGTTTTGAGCTCATATTTTTTCTACTATTCTCGTGCAAATTATTCCTTATGATTTTACCTTTCAGTTAAAAAAAAAAACCTTGTCGCCTCTTCTGGTTGCTGAATTCTGCACTTTTAACTTGAAGCGTATACGTTCAGTCTCCCGTGCGACGGCCGGGTCAAGATGCATACAGCGAACATAGTCATAGATGCTTATGAACTATTTTGTGGAACAGTTGAATTTTCAACAAAAAATATAATTTTCAGTAAAATAGTTCAATTTGCAACCAAACAGATGAATCTTCAACCGACAAAATGAATTATTATCAAAGTAGCATTTTTAACTAAAACCAAAAAAGCGGATTTTGTACAAAACAGTTGAATTTTCAACAAAAAAGATACTTTTCAATAAAATAGTTTAATTTTCAATCAAAGAGATGAATCTTCAACCGAATAACGAATTATTAACTAAGTAGTCACGTTTCACGACCGTGGGATGGGTGGCCACAGGGCACGACAACATGACAACGGCAAGCTGGCTAAACCCTCGTGTGTCTTGAGGACACGAAGCGATCCAAGGATGACAGCTTTCTGCATCCATCTCTCAAGTGCCGTAGCATGTTTTTGGCACGCGATTATGGCTTTGAGGATACGAACCAGTGATAGTTGCGCATATCCGAGAGCACCCATCACAAGGACAATTACTTTAACCGAATATTTTAGGTAAAGTCATTGTAGCTCCCTTTTAAGGTTTTGATGCCTCTCCTCCTTGTCCTTCTCCTTGGCACTGATGTTGTAATCGACCGGAGCCGAGAATTCGATCACGAATATAGTTCGTTTCTCGAAGTCATGGAAAAAGATGTCAGGCCTCGAGTGTGCAATGGACACTGCTGTCCGAAAATCGTAGTTCCAGACTGTCTGTAGATATACGACGTTCTTGCGTGGGTGGGACACCCCGATAGTATGTGTTTCAGGTACACAGCGTGTGCATGACATGCTCTGCACCTATCGCTGGGAACTTCTTGACATAAAATGCGATCACGGTATACTAAGGTGGCAATGAAATCGTCCTGGCAGGCGAAAATAAAACCCTCTTTACCTGAATTAAGCCCTGATGATCTGAGGAAAGCAAAAGTTTGCTCCTTCGACAAGAACTGTTTTTCTACATTTCTGTGAAAAAAATCCGTGCGCTTTCTTGTCGAGTAGCTGTTGGTGAAATTTTTCAACCTCTGCTTTCTTTACTTCGACTTTGAGAAGTGAAGCATCTAGATAGAGTACCGCACTTTCCTCACTTCTGATGTTAAAATTCAGGCCAAAGGTCTTGGCCGCGTGCTCCGCGGCTTTGTAAAGGAATGCTCCTTTGCCAATCATCTCGTGGTTCCTGGCCATTTTTAGGAGAAGATCTTTGTCATTTGCAACGTTGTAAGCTGTAGTAAGAACAATTCGGTTATGGAGACACTGCAGATTCGCAAGTGCGCGTCCGCCTTGACTGCGTGAGATGTATAACCGCGAAACAGACGAATTGATCGGGCTAAAAATGGGCCCAATTGTAGTCCTCTTAAATAGTATTCCTTGGGCCAAAAATTAATTAATTTCGATTATTATTTATCAAAGTTGAGTGGGTACAATTTTTGGGATTTTTAAGCAAAGCCTTACTTTCAAACATTTTTAACTTTTTTCCTATTGCCTTTAACAAAATTTCACTAAAAATGTTTTAAATAGATTTTTTCACAAAGTTTCTGGCGGTTGTAACGGTTTTTGAATAAATTTAAAATTTGACCCTAATTTTTGAAAATCAAAAATAAATTGGTCTTTTTTTCAGATTTCGACACTTTTTTTTCTTTAAAATAGTTTTAAAAGAAAGCTGAGATTTTTCTATAAGACCCCCAATTTTTAGAGTGGCAAATAAATTCGTCTTTGAGTAATAGGACGATACGTAAACAAGATGTCATGATAGGGCGGGTGGCGCGCGATCTCGCCGAGTGCGCTCACGCCTAGGATGTTTGTGTAACGCTTTAGTGCCAGTTTTTTAAGTTAAGTAATATTATGTATCTTTCTGTTCGATTTTCTGGCGATAGTTTCAACAGTTTATTTCTTTGCAGGCCTCTTTTGCGGGTTTTGTTTTTTTCCACTGGAGAAGATTTCGTATTTCTCAGAGGACGAGAACTTCTTGAGTTGAAGTTTTCCATCTTGAGTGGGAATGAAAGCGTGGTACTGTAATACATCTGGTATCGTAACAGCTTTGTCAAATCCAAAAAGAGGAAGAGCATTGACTCCTGAAACTGAAATTCTAGTGAAAAACTTTTATGAACACGATGACATAAGTCGAATGATGCCAGGGATGAAAGACTTTGCGTCGATCAAGAATGATGATGGAACTCGTTCACATGTTCAAAAAAGGTTACTACTGTGTAATTTCAATGAGTTATATGCTCAATTTACATCAGAACACGTAGGCCTGAAGATCAGTATTTCGAAATTCACAAAACTCAGACCTCTTCATTGTTTTCTAGCAGGAAACAGTGGCACTCATAATGTGCGCGTTTGAGTGCATCATAAGAATATCAACTTAATGTTGAATGAAATAAATATTCAAGATTTAACAGAGGATACTGACCGCGCGCTCAAAAATTATGACGACTGTCTGGATGTCCAGGTACTGCAAACTTGACAGATAACATCACAAAAGCTTTCGATGAACATTGTATTAATGAAGTGAGATTTGAAATTTGGTTACAGACCGACAGATGTACTCTAAAGACTCTAGTAATGGATACTGATGAATTCCTAGATGATTTCTGTGAAAGACTGTTGAAAGCAGCGCAATCATTCCACTGGAATAACGACAAAGCTACAATATTCACTGTGGTGATTTATTATAAAAAATATGGAGAGCTCAAGCACGAAAGTATCGCAATCATATCTGGTAACTTAATAGTAGATTACTTGTAAAACTCATTTCAGGCCAAACAAAATCTAATATTTTACTGATGGTGCAGGCAACATTTTAAAAATAAGAGTAGCTTTGCTAATCTCTAAGCCCACGAAGAAGATTTTGGTATCAAAGCTGAATGGTACTTCCATGGTACATCTCACGGTCAGGGTGCAAGTGATGGTATAGGAGCGAATATAAAGAGACAAGCAGCATGTTGAAGCTTACAATGTTCTCTGAAATATCACATACTCATTTCCCATGCTTTGTTTCAGTGGGCAAATAGTAACTATAAGGGAACCGACATTTTTTTCAGCAACAAAGAAAATCATGCCTTAGCCACTGAGTTCCTGAAACCAGATTTGACAAAGCTGTTACGATACCAGATACATTACTTCAACTCAAGAAGTTTTCGTCCTCTGAGAAATACGACATTTTCTCGAATGACAAAGAATAGAAACTGAAAAAGAGGCCTGCAAAGAAAAAAACCTGTAAAAACTATCTCCAAAAAATCGAACAGAAAGTTACAAATGTTTGAAAGTAAGGCTTTGCTTAAAAATCCCAAAAATTGTACCCCCTCCACTTTGATAAATAATTATCGAAATGAATTAATTTTTGGCGTAAGGAGTACTATCCAATAGGAATACAATTGGGCCATTTTTTAGCCCCATCGGACAACTTTCATTTTCGAGGTATGTACACTTCAGAAATTACGCCCCATATGCATGATCTTACGTGTGGTGATATCAAGGACCGTAAGCTCGTTCTTCGTCCATTGAACCACACCAAACGAGTAGAGTAGAACCGGGACGGCAAGCATGTTAGTTTTAGATACCTTGTTCAACGCCCACAGATTGAAAGGCCAAATCTGTCGAAGAAGATGCTTGTATCTGCTTCGGAGAGACTCCTTTACTGATGCTAACGTACTGAATGCGGCTTTCAGGCACGCCCAGGTATGCATAGGTCTCTCCAGTGTTAAGATGTCTATCAACCCTTATATCCACAAGCTCAGGGTCCTTCTCGACGATATTTATGGCAGTTTGAAGTTTGCCTTTACCAGAGGCTATGTGGCCTGCTACACCTTTTTTTTCGTACATCTCACGCCACAGAGGCTCAATTCGCCGAACAATCCTTTCGTTTAGGACAGCTGTAAAGATCTTATACAGTGTGTTCAAACAAGTTATTGGCCTGTAGTTTTCGGGGTTGGACAAGTTACCTTTTTTAGGTAGGAGTATAGTGCGTCCTAACACCAGCCACTGCGGAATGGGCGTCTCTGACTTTAAATATGAGGTGAATATGCGGGCCAAATGTTGGTGTGTTAAAGTAAACTTCTTCCACCAGAAGTTCTTGATACAAACTGGTCCAGCACCGGAAAAATTTCTTTGTTCCTTTCAGTGCTTTTTTCACCTCTTCGGCAGTGATTGATGAACATTCCTCCTCAAATTTTATGAGGTTGTCGCAAAATTCCTTGAAGCGAATGATATTGTCAGTATCTTCTTTCAACTTTAGTGTTTTCGGGATCTTGTATACCTCTCTCCAAAAAGTCTCTACCTCGTTGGGCCTTTAGCTTAATACAAAGGGGCCCAATGCCGCTTCCGAAGAACTAGCCTTTGTAACGATCATAAGAATCCATTATAGTTAAAAAACTTTAATAATAAACAACGAATAGGTAATAGAAACAAAGTACAAAGAGTTATTATTTAATCTAAAAGTAGCTGATGCCAATTTCTTAATGAAGTTTTACATTATTAAAGTAATAATTACCACATGATTTTATTTAAAATAACTAAAGATTGAGCACCTCAAAGTATGGCCATTCAAAAATGTGCATTAACTTATTCAACTTGTTGAATAAAAAAAAATTTTTAAAATAATATATGAAAAATTATAACTTATTATTATACAGATATAAAAGTAGACACAAAAAGTAGTATCAACAGAATCAATATTTTAACAAAAATAAACAAAATTTTATTTGTCCTCATTTATTACCGCAATTGTTAATTTTGTATCTAAACAATCAACTGAATTAAAAAATAATACGGGAAATTTCTCTTCGGAAATCGGTCTCTTAACCA
>CAKNWT010312013.1:0-14937 GCA_932066315.1 Andricus coriarius | reverse complement strand
TTCCGGATATAACCGTCGCAACTCCCTTATGATGTCTTTATAACGCTCCTTCTTTTTATTCTCTAGGTGCTGTGATGGTTTGGTCGGCTGGTGCCAAGAATTCTATAAAGAACATGGTTCGTTCCTGGAAGTCAAGAAGAAGTATGTCAGGCCTCGAGTGTGCAACAGAAACAATTGTCGAGAATATGAAGTTCCAGTATATGCGGTACTTCTTATTTTCTACAATTGACTCTGTTTCGGTAGGAGCGTTTAGCGGAGCCGTATTAGGGCTAATGCCGCAAGAGTGACAGAAATGGTAATAAAGGACTCTTAGTGCCGCATTGTGCCTTTGGATATACGTCGCTCCCGCATGAGCTGGACAACTAGATAGTACGTGTCCTAGATGTTCGGGGTGTGCATGACACGCTTTGCGGAAATCATCGGACATGTCTTGCTTCAAACTGTGGCGACTATATGTTAAAGTAGAAATGACACCTTCTTGAAACGTCAAAATTAAACCCTCCGTGCCCGACTTCAATCCGGATCATTTAAAGGAAAGAAAACGTTATCTCATACGACATCGACTGATATTAAAGTCAAGGTCAAGTGTTTCAGCAGCCTCCTCCGCTGCTTTGTACAGAAAGGCTCCTTCGCCTACTTCTTCGTATCTCCTGACAAGTTTAATAAGAGAGTCTCGTCCATTTACGACTATATGTGTTGTATCCAGAATAATCCTGGTGTGAAGACATTCAAGATTCAGAATTCCGCGACCACCTTGACGGCGTGAAATGGAAAGTCGCGGAATAGAAGACTTGAGGTGCAAGCTTTTGTTCATGTGCATTATCTTTCGTGATCCGATATCGAGATATCTGATCTCATCCTTCGTCCATGGAACCACTCTAAATGAATATTCGGCACGGCAGGGTCGCGGCCAACATACGTTTGATCGTAGTAGTTTACCTCGAATGGTAACTTTAGATTTGGGGGGTTTTATCAAGGAATTTTGTATTATGGTCCACTGTGCGCGCCGAAGGTTCGGCTTTACAACTCCGCTGGGATACAAGCTCAGGACGTACCCTTCGCTTGCCTGACGACTGTGAAAAATAAATAAACAAATATTTCTAAAACTGTTTCTAAGATTCGGTTAGTCAATACTAGGGGGCGTATTATATAAGGTATGAACTTTGATAAGAATCGTCTGCAAAAGGAAAATCACTGCGAGCAGCAATATTTCAATTTACAGAAGGAAATTTACACTGTTTACAGTATGTCGAGTGGCTATGCACTCGCAAATCTGCCAATGAGATTGCTAGAGATGGCGGGGACTGCGAGGACAAGACGTAGATGGGGTGAAACTAAAAGCTCACAAAATTTAATGCAACTATAGTCCAGAAAGTAGCAAAAATTGATTGATTCAATATCTTCATTTAAGAATAAGTAAAGTTAAATATCGGAATTTCAAATTCGTAAATAATATTAATTTTTAACGCGCAGTTTTGGAAATAAAGACAGTTCGATTTTTTTATTTATTTGGTGTATTTGTAAAATTATAATTTAGAATTTAGATACCCCTTAGAATAAAAGTAAATTTAATTTCCTTGCAGCGGGGTTTTCTCAATTTGACAGATTTCCTCGATGATTTCTTTGTAACAGTGATATCTTCCTGAATAAAACTGTAAATTTGACACCGATATTCGAAAAAATAAGGGATTGAACTCAAGATGGGGTAAAAAATATAAATGAAACATAGATTCATGATAAAACTTTATTAACTTTGATACTATAATGGAATTGTACAGTCTATAATGAACGAGTTATACATGTTTTTTTTACAGAACTCTTGATCTTACTTTTTACCTAATTACAAATTATTTTCTTTGATAAATCAACATATAATCAAAATCTTACTCACAATAACTTATAAACGAGATTATAGTACAAGTAATAAGTCTTTTTGAAGCCAACATGAATAAATGGGATGATGAATGTATGTTTAGCAATCTGCATAAACTTATATTGTAAATAATGATAATCACGTCATTCATATCTCAATTCATGTAGTTTTTAAATTGTATACATAATAATTATATTACAAAGAACCAGTATTTATTTATATCGCAGACTTTTATAACTTTAATTTTTTCAAGCATTATTTTAACAAAAATAAAAATAATTATAATAGAGACATGAGTATTTACAGACTATTACCATTTTTAAAACAATAGACTTTTTACAACTGTGAATAGCAATTCTTTTGAACTTTTATATGATTTCAGATATATCCTTAAAGCCAAAACTTATAGTAAATACATAGGAATCTAGAGAGCCTTTTGAACCTCTAATAAACAAGATAAAATTCTCCCGTGATCCTAGCTGAGATGGTCTCAAAGTATCACAAACTATACACATCTTTAACGTTGCGCCTACAATTATATAAGAACTTTCTTTTGTTAAGCACACCCGCATCAAACGATAAACCATCGTCAGTTATCACAGAAATTGATATGGTCAGTTTATAGTTTTGAATAGTAATGTAGCCATGGAAAAAATCATTGGACAATGCCAGAGAACAATTTTCGAGTATAGTAAACCACTGACAAGGTACACCTATATTCTTTTTGTTTGCCTCAATATTCGCGTAATTACTGGAATACTCAGTGGATTTTTGAGTCTTTTCATTTAAGTAACCGTATCCGAGTACAAGACTAACATTTATATTCTGATCTACGGACCCTCTAAAGTCTTTCACTGCTCAAATAGCCTGTACCTTCATTCAAAAGGCAACAGATTGAAGATTTGTGTACCACGGTTTCTCTTCCTGCGGAATCTCTGACTACTGTAAATAGACTTGGTTCTTTTTAAAATGTTACAAATTCGGAGAAGTCTTTTAATTCTTGGTACCCTTGTAGACTTAATTAGCAATTCAGGATTTGAATTTCCGTCATTGGTTACTTCTACTTTACACGGACTGACATTAGAAGCAAAATCAAGCTGTACATCGTCGAATTCAGCTTCCTTGTCGTCTTTGTCTTCACCAAGCGTTAGATTGATGTCCGTAGAAGTACATGAGAGAGGCAATTTATCTATGACTTCCATCCCCATATTTCTTCCAAGAGTAGACATTAGGAAATGTGCATCTCGTTTCGCCATATTCATAATCTTTATGATTTCACTGTTGTTCAGCAAAGCACAAGTATCATTACAGATCAAATATTGTGATATTACATCCATATCCTGATACTCAAATGAAGCATTTAAATGCTTGATTCTAGGAAACTTCAAGTTCTCATCAGCATTAAACTTGCTGATTGAAATGTCTGCTTGCAACTGAATTCGTGCAGTACGATGGATACAATCCAGCATACTAAAATTCACCATTGTAGAAAAGGTAGTTGTCATTGTCCTTAATTCGAAGAAGAAACACTCGCACGTTTGACTACCATATAGCTATGGTAAAAACAATTAAAAGGTATTGTTATCTCGACATAGAAGTATTGCCCTTACCAGACAGTGAGCGTTAAGTTCTGCACATACGTAAGCCTTTCTTAAAATCAAGTTGTGAGTTATTGAATAATTTGCGATTATACTTAGCCATGCTCGCCTCAGACGTAAAAAATAAACACAGTACCAAATTTAGTGAATTTGGTCTTCGGCCATCATATTTTTCGAAAGATAGGAACTTGCTGCATAATATTGCATTTTTATATGGACTCTCGTGGCTCCACTTCCGGAACATCATCTTCGAGAAGTTTACATATATTGTGGGATCGCAAAGTTTCATAGCAGAATTAAAATTCATTTTCTCTTTCACCGAAACGTCTTCTTCGATCAGACAACGTTTGTCTTTTGAAGCATATTGTATGTATGTTTTTATGTGACCGACGGGAACTAAAAAATTCCCCATAGGCATAATGATTGAATTTGAAACAAACTGGGTTTTGAATTTAACAACCTTGTGGACGGGGTCTTGAACAAATAGAAACTTTTCTAGCAATGATGCGTAAATTGTCTGATCACATGTACCGAAAAAACTTTCTATTTTCATCGCTATCTCCATCTGACGGAATTCCTACTCCGGCAATATAAAAAGCCATTAAATTTCTTATAATGAAACGCTGACGGTTTCTTACGTTATCGTTAGTCATTGAAGGAAGTGGTAAATTTGCTTCTAGACGATAGATTTTTTTCCGTAAGAAATCGCTGCTGTATTAATGGAACATTCGACGGCATTTTAGAGTGATTCGTTCGGTAATTAATCAGATTGTTTATTTCCCTAACTTGTATTGTTCGTCACCTTGTAAAGTATTCAAAGAATTGCTGAATATTTATCCGAAAGTTTGATAATGGTCGACCGGTGTTTCACCATTTTCCTTTAGTGGCAAGTTCCACATTTGAATTTCCTCAGGATCTTTTGGTAGTCCTGAATTCGAAGTCAAATTTTCTTTATTATTCGTGAAAGGGTGTTTATTGCGGTGGATGCAGATAAGTATTTACGTTTGATTTAGTCCCTTCATTGTCAGAATGAAGAATAATATGCACGTTAAAGTTAGAAAGAACCCATTTACTTTTACTATTCTTTACAGCTTTAGTAAAGTTCAAAACTATATCAGCTACTTTTTACATTCTCATCTCAATGAGAAGGTATTGGTTTTATTCGAAAAATGACTTTCGTGGATTCAATCAAATGTCGACGTTTTGAGGCCCCCTGAGTCAGAGAAAACGGTTTTTACGAAGGTGTCTGTCTGTCTGTAGTATCGTGTAGGCTTGATAACTTTCGCAAGATTGATCAGATTGGATTGTGCTTTGGCATACTTTTTAAAGGCCTTAAAAGAAAGAACGAGTATGTTAACCAGCCATTTTGGATGAAAATTAAAAAATTGAGCACATTTTGAAAATTGTTGAGACCACTTTTTTCAAGATTTGCAAATTCTATGTACGGTTATTAGTATTACTCAAAAAGACAAACAATTTATCCTCACGATATTTTTCGATGAAATGAAAATTATCAGAGTTACAGCATTTTCAAAATGAAACTTTGATCGCACCAAAAATAATTAAAAATTCCATTTGGTAGTCAAACTATGAAAGATAAAAAAAAGATGAAAAAACAAAAATTGTGTATCCAGAAAAGATCTACAAATTTCTTATTGATTACTTGTTGATAGGACGTGTAGTTTTCCTTTTATTCGTGAAAACCATCATTAAAAATAAAAAAATTAAATTTTTGGACAAACGACACAAGCTATGAGAAAAAATTAATAGTTTTTCTTTTTAGTTTCCACTTGATTCTCTACGTTAATGCTTAAAGCATCCCTAAATGAAGGTGTTGATCTCGAAGCTTGTCCAAGTTGAACAGATTCAGTTTTCTTGTCGATTTTTTTCCAATGTAGGGGGTTCGTCGATTGATTCCTCAGTAATGTGACGAAAAGCCTAGTGATTATCGAGATTCTGATAGCCTAATATGTTTATATGTTTATATGTTTTTCAAATAAAACCTTTTGCCTTGCCAAGGGTTTATTTGTGATTGAAGTAAAAAAATTGATGTTTCATTATTCGGTCCAAAACCTCAATTACAATTTGTGTAAACAAACATATATATTTCATAAGTATTCAAAAAGGCACACCTTATTTTCACGTGGATGTCAATTACTGTCGAAAAAAAATGTTTGCATTAATAATGTAATAATAAATAATCTCTTCCCGGTGTTAACTATGACAGTACAGTAAATATCCTTCAAAATAGTTACGAATGTACAATTAATCGATATAACCTGGCAATTGATGCTTGTAGCGATCGTGGTGATAGCTGCTCATTTTTTTTACTATGCGCGTACGCGAATACGAATTCGCGCCCGAGACGATAAAGGGAGGCAAAATATTGTGAGCGGGACAATCAGAGTTTGCCAGGGACTACACGAAAGACTGCAAGAGATTCGAAGAGAATGTAGCAGAAATGGTGTCATCTTGCAGTTGTATGAAATCTTCGTTGCTAGCACGAAGAAATAGTATCCCTGTAAGTGGGGAGTGGGACCAGCAACGTCCGAGAATTCGTTAATGCTTGCCACGAATGAAAACTGGGGAGCAAGATCGTGCACATGCGCACGTAGGATTGCCATGTCAACGATGTTAAAACGCGCTGGTAGTTTCGAACTTGTGTTTTAAACATTTCTGTGCCGCCGGTTCGCACATAATAACCTACAATATTTGGTTCACTGAAATTAACTTTATCTCTTACTTACGTAATCCATAAATGATTATAATATTGTTATTGTAGTATTTAGACGTTCTACATCCTTTCCGTATTTTTGACGCCATTTTCCTTTTTGTTTTTAATTCAGGAACGTGATATACACCCAACAAAATAAAACCACAAACGAACATAACCTATATATGCATCGAGATGTCAAAATATAACATAGGGGAGTGGGTACAACACGTGACTGCGAAAATAGCTCTGCGCATATGCACGATGTTGCTACCAGGTTTCCATTCGTGGCAAGCATTAACGAATTCTTGGACATTGCTCATCCCACCTCTGCTCACCAAAAACACATGGTGATACCACTCCTTACTATTTCTTTGTGGTGCACAGCCTCTCGCAGTGCGTATAACTAGACAGTGTGAAGTTGGTTTTGTTATTTAAATATTTATGCTCCCAGTGGTTATACTTTCGTAGGCGATTTGTATCCAAGTTCATACTTAATCTAGTCCACTCCCTAGGCAATACATTTTCTTAATTCGTTTTAAGGAAAGCAATTCAGGTACTAAATTCACTAAAACTTATATCACATTTTATATATATCTTTAACTAATTGATTGTTTTCTTCCAGGGTCAAGACCCGTGAATGAAGATAGAAAAATTTCATATTTGTAGCGTTATATATTGATGTATAGCTCACAATTTTTGAGAAAAGTCAGATTTGCAGATAATATCATATAACAGCAGAAACGAGCAAAGAGCATCTACTTAATTTCTTACTTCTATATTAGAGTTTACTTATAAATTATAGACAAACAATTATAAATCTATCGTATTTTTCTCCTAAAATACGTTCATAAGGGAAGGTAAAGCAACTTCATCATAATTGTTTTCTGAAAAGTCGGACTGAGGAATTAACGAAGGACTGAAGCCTTGCAAAAATAAATTAATCGTGTGGGCTGTTGCGGTTCACATATACGACCCTAAAATTCCGTGCAAATATTCGGCGCATGCCAACTGGACTGTCGTGAATTTCTTGTGGGCTCATTTGAGTAAACGTTCCGTTGCCCATGTTTATTTTCACACGGTTTCGAGCGGAATTATATATTCCATCAAAAGTGGTGCTGTGCACCAATATTGAAAAAGCTTAACCATCGGCTGTTGATAATACAATACGTTCTTGGTAAGGGAAAGGTTCTAATTCATTTTTTTCCACTTTCCTTCGAATTGGTAGATTGACTGGAAAAGTGTATCTTTGAAATTCAAATAACCGGTGCGGATTGGTCAGGGGAACAAGCCGAATAAACCTAAGTTCTTCAAGTCTATAGCCAAATACGTTGTACGAAGGAGACCTGGCAGGAGAAAACCTGAACCTTGTACGCAGAGTGGACTCCTCAAGAGGAGACCTGGACCTGGCACGAAAAAGAGGCTCCTCAGGAGGAGGAGGCCTGTCAGGAGACTGCAGTCGGCGATAAGATGAAGAAGGTCGTTGACGATCGGGACAAGAAGCATCAGGGAAAGGATCGCCATTAGGTAAACAATCGAACGACGAACCCAATTCTGTAAGAAGAAATAGAGGATTGAATTTAGTTCAAAATATATAGATACCTGTATGTTGGTGAATCATAAACCCCTTGTGGTAATATTTTCAGGCAAGTTTGAGTTTATATTTAGATTTATTCACGGAAGAAGTATCCTGCCAAAGATACTATTTCGAACAGTAAAGCTGAGGTTTAAATGTTATTCAGTATTAAATGAGCAGTTTTCACAGTATGTAATCCAGTGTGAATCAGTAATCTGAAAGTATAATGATCGAAATAGCTCATGTAGTAATGCATACAGCAGATATTACAGTTTGACATCGTAAAGTGGAAAAGCACAGTTAGGCATTGTTCAGAGTCATGCATGGTCCAAAAAGTTAAATCCCAACTCGACCCGTGGGCTTTAAACGCTCGATTCAGTGTGGTCCGAAGCTACAGAAAAGACTGTTATGAACACCCAGTCCGGCCACAGTTCTCCAGCTGGGCAGAACAGCACATATAGTTTTTTCTTCAAATAAGATCAAGAAGACATTTTTTTGAAATAATTCTACTTTTACAGAAATATAACCACTTTTATAAAAAATAATTATAATTTTAAACTGATTAATCTTACCCCTGGTAAATTGAAGGTAATAAAACATTAGAAAATCTCCTTCAAATACTGCTTATTGTTATCAATATATATTATTATTATTATTATTAGTATACTTTTAAATTAAATATGATAAATTTGATTCCTCAATTTGCATGATGAATCAATAATAAATAAAGTAGCTCATATAGTTTTATTTTTTTGAGAATGCATATTTTTATTAAATGTTTAATAATTTAATACAAAGTTGAAATTAAAAACAAAAGTTGAAATCATGAAAAAAAATTGTAATAACTTTTAAGCTGGACACTTATTATAAAAAAACTTAACATAAATATTTGATGATCATAAATGATTAAAATGTAGCTCTGATCAGATATACCGGAAGATTTTCACAATCAAAAGGTCTTGGGTTTATTGCTACATTTGAACGCTTTGAACAATTTTAATATCTGATGTTGTGGTGCAAATACGAAATTGTATTCACTTTAGGTAGCAATCTTTTTTTTACAATTGAAAAAGACATTAATAAAATAATGCACATGGATTAATGAAAAATATTGTATCTACCATGTCAGGCACTCGAACGCCCTTCACAATTTGATTCTACAATTCTTCGGGTAATAGATGTCATATGTTTTCATGACTCTAAGTGTAAAATGGTATGATTAATTAATATGTATGCATAAAAAATAGTAAAATGAAACCAAATTTAAAAACAAAAAAAAAACAGTTTTTGTTTTGTTTTAATGTTTTGAATTAAAATTTCTCGAATACCCTAGCGGACCGAATGAACGGAACGGATACGCTGCAGCGTATCTTTATAGCATCCACATCGTATCCTTTCCGTATCATGCAAGAAAAACTCATTAAAAAAGCAAGATGAACATTTAACTTGTTGAAATTCGGTTTCTACGTGAAGTTTTGCGTTAGAAGGTCACGGGGTAATTGCAATAGTTTTTCTTGCAACGATAAAAACTTGAGAAAAATATAATACTTATCGACAACGTGGGCTGAAGGCGACTTCAAGCGCATCTATAATGGTTCAAGTATTACTGCTTAAATGATTATGGATGCTTGATTATGGACGCTTGAAGTCGCCTTCAGCCCACTTTGTCGATAAGTATTATATTTTTCTTAAGTTTTTATCGTTGCAAGAAATACCATTGCAATTACTCTGTGACCTTCTAACGCAAAATTTCACGTAGAATCCGAATTTCAACAAGTTAAATGTTCATCTTCCTTTTTAATGAGTTTTTATTGCATGATACGGAGAGGATACGATGTGGATACTATAAAGATACGCTGTAGCGTATCCGTTCCGTTCATTGGGTCCGCTAGGGTACCATTTTTAATCTGGTAAAATCCTTGGTCACTGGCTAAACTTTGGCTCCAGGAGCGAAAAGTACTATGCCGATTGTATAAATATTTAAAAAATGATAAAATATGTTTATAAATATGGTAAGGGGCCGTGCACATAATACGTCACACGTTTTTCCTTTGTTTAAATAGAGACGAGAATAAAATTGCCTTGAAGCCAAAAGAGATACAACGATATAAACAAAAGAAAAACGTGTGACATATTATGTGCACGACCCCTAAGTGTGTTCTAAAATGATGAAAAACTTATTTTTGAAAAATTGCAAATATGCAGAAATAATTACATTTTTCGTAGTTTAAGATAATAATCTAAAGGCTGTTACTCATTTAAACTTTCTATCAATTTATATGATTTATTTTGTGTGGCGCTCACTCAGGCGTAACAAAACAGTAGTGCAGCAATACAGCACATGGCCCTAACGACCTAGTTGGTAACTGCGTCTCGTTGCGCAACATTGCAGCACGGCCCTAACTGTTTACGTTTAGAGAACCCCGATATGAGTCGAAGGTCAGCATCGAACCAGTACTCAACTCGGGGTCCCATCTTAATTTTTGTATACATTTTTTCACAGCACATACCATTCTAGACTCTAATAATAGAAAATGAAATTGAATTCATCTTATTTCGGGCAAAGTCGCAGATAGAGTTTGGAATAAATAGCATTTCAAACAGAATGCCGGGTAAATCGCATAAATGGCTATTTCGTGAAAGCTTAAACTGTATAAGAGTGTAGATATATTATATTTTTATACTCACAAATAGAATGAAGGGTAACTGCAATGAATAAGACTAGAGTACATGGGATCTTCATTTTCTTTCAAGTGGAAGAAAAACTGATCAGAGTATAAACAAGCGTTTATTGAACAGTGTAACTGATGAATATTTTGGTGCTTTATTAGAGTGTATAACCAGGGCTGCGTTTAGAGTTGTGGGAGCCCTAGGGCCGGTTAAAATTTGAAGGCCTTTTAGCCAACTCAAGAAGTATAGTTCCTTGCTGGCTTCTAAAAAGAGGTCTTCGAAGTAGGAGCCGATGCAGAAATGTGTGCATGTCGCAGCGATTTTGATTTGCCGACTAGTTACATTTGCGGGGGCCATAGCCCCGTTGGCCGCGTACTAAATTCGGCCCTGTGTATAACGTATACCCAAGTTGCTATGGTATAGTATTTTAGGCATAGGCATCAAGCTTGTCCTTCTGAGGTATTTTTATTTTATTATTCGGTTTCAAGAGAACAAATTAGATTACTAAATTTGCTTAAACTGATATCAGAATTTATATAATCCTTTAATTGTTAGAAAAATCATCATTTCTTTCATCTGTCAATTTATATAATAAGTTATGTACTGATTATTTGTCTTTCATCACACTCACGACGTGTGCAGAAGAATAAATATATTTCTTAGGGACCACGATAAAAGCCCTATGATAATTGGTCACTTCTTTGTAATTAAAGGAGATGATCTGAGGCAACACAAACATAGATTGCCTAATATAAAACGAGTCTTGTTTAATAATGTTCAAAATTTAAAGAATTGTATGTAATAATACAATATTTCTCACAATTTACATCATTATGTAACGAACAAGATTCTTATTTTCAAAATCATCATTATTCCAAGGTATTAACATTAAAAATAATCTCCAAACCTGAGTGAAAAATAAAAAACCTTAATCTTTTTTTACTTTCTCCTTTATTTCTTCATTCTCATTTTTATTATCTACGTGTCTGTCATTTAAGACAATAACTCTTTATTTTATCACTTCTTTGTTTGAGTTGGTGGTAATAAAACTAAATCGAACTGAACACTGAATTACATTGTATTATTATATATTATAGTAATATATTATAGACAAATCATTCTATTTTTAACCCATTTCGTAGCATAAGCAATATTTTATTTTAATTTTACATTTTCTTAGATTGACTTAATGGTGTAGAGACTCTAGAGAATTGTGCTTTACAACTACTATTTTAAAATTTTTTGGTAGGATTGGGCGGCGGCCTCCTACCGGACTTTCCTCCATTTCCTTTGGGGTCATAAGATGAACCGCGCCGCTGTTAATGTTCACTTTCACCCGCCTTGGACCGAAATGATACATTCCAGCAAGAAAACCAGTTTTCTCCAAAGTTGCAAAGGCTTCACCATTGGATGTTGACAATACAATATATTCCTTGGCTGACAATGGCTCATAGAGATTATGCGATACTCTCCTTTTAATTATTTTATTGACAGGAAGAATGTATCTTCGAAATTCGAATAGCCGATGCGGATTCGCGCGGGGAATAAGACGAATAAATTCAAGTTGTTCAAGTCCAAGTCCGTCAAAAGAAGAAGGCCTGGTAGAAGGAGACATGGGCCTGGACCTGACAGGAGAAGTAGACCCGACAGGAGAGAGAGACCTAGCAGTAGGAGGATACCTGACAGGAGAATGAGGTCTGTCAGGAGAATAAAAAGGTCCGCACCAAGGGATAGGTTCTCCATTAGGGTAACAATCAAACTGTGAACTTAATTCTGCAAGAAGAAATAGAAGAATAAGTTTATTTTTGAGTATGTACTCGTATGTATGGACGAATTCCGAAAAGGAAATAGATCAGATTTGATTCAAGTCAAAAACAAGTAGTCCCTGGGTGATGGACAAATTTGCACGTAGCAACTTTGCACGTGCCCAACTGTACACGTCGATGGCCGGACGGACAACTGTGCACGTCCATCTGTGCACGTCCAAGTCCACAGGAGCCCATCAGTGCACGTCGCAATTTCGACGTGTACAGTTGTCCAATTGCTATCTGTGCACGTGCACAGTTATCTAAGTGACAACTGTACACGTTGAAATTCCGAAGTGCACAGTTTTCAAAGTACCAGCTGTGCACGTGCACAGATGGCCAAGTGACAACTGTGCACGTCCACACATGTCACTTGTCCAACTGTGCACGTGCACAGATGTCCCTTGCCCAAATGTGCACGTCCACAGATGGAACTTGCCTAACTGTGGACGTTTATGTCCTTACGTAAGGGTTTATACGAGGGTGGTCTTTTAATTCAAAAAATTCAAGGTATTCAGAGACTTCAAGGTATTCAGAGACTAAGAACTACCTTACAATTTTGTTCTCGAGAATAAATATAATTTCGCACTGATTAATATATATCTATAGTGTTGAGCAAACTGTTAAGCACTCAAGATCTTGTACGCGATTCAGAAGCTGCAAGAATTTTTGTTAAAGTTCAAATGGAAAGTCTTTCTCTATATAATAACGACTGGAAACAGAAAAAGTTACGCAATTGTATTAGTACTACTCTTATGCTGATGCCGTGTGCCTCCTTTAATCTAGTTAAATGGGAGAGGTGATTGACCACAATCGGAATAAATGTGCAATTCTACATTTTTCCGGAAGAAACAGTTGGAGAGGGCGGTATGCATTCTGTTGAATATTTTCTGGATCAAAATGTTACATATTTTTCTAAGGAGATATTTTTTGTTATAACTGCAGGGAATTTTTGATCAGGAAACCAATTTTCAAAAAACTTTTTGAATTTCTATCGATATTTTTCACATAACGTATATCGATATTTTTTGTCGCGCTGACTACGAAAATTACTATGAAAATTCTTGCAAATGTTGCAAATGACATTTTCAGTGTCAAATTTAAAAGTGAGCCAGCCGGCTGGTACGTGTTTCTCGCAAAAATAGTGTACGACCTCGCCGAAGGGGAAAGGGACTACGGGATGGGGTCAACATTGCATTTAGCAACTTTTCACGTGCCCAACTGTGCACGTCGATGGCCAGACGGACAACTGTGCACGTCTTTGGTCAGGCGGACAACTGTGCACGTGCCAACCTCTCAAAGTATGCAGCCTCATCCTTGCATGCGGGGCTCTACAATGATGGACGAACCCTTTTCCCTAGCTGCTCGTGGGAACAACAATGATAACACCAAACATAGTTGTAGTAAGTGCGGTTCAAAACAATCGAACGCGCAGAGCTCCTGACAATGGGTCGGACAACATTGCCGACTATCCTAGAGTTGGGGGAGCCAATCAAGACGAGGTCAATGCGATTGACCGGCAGAATCTCGTTACTTTTAAGTGGACGGATTGACTCAGGGACGACCCACTGGAGTGCTATGATACTAGTATGGCCCCTGAACGGAAAGGTTACATGGCACGAATGCATACTCCGTGGTGCGAGAAACACACAGAGCTCTCGCATTTTGCGCATCAACGTCTGCGAAACCGGGCCGAGGAATTCCGAAAAAGGGGTTATATAAGCGGAGCGCCTACTCGACCGCAGCCAGAAGAAGCGGGCAACAGAGAAAGAGAGCCGACACTGAGACCTACTGCGAGCAGACATCCAATAGCGGAAGAGCAACACTTCAGGACCCTGAGAAACAACAACATTCAGGTTTCTCTTAAGCCCAAAGATCTGGCTGAACTGGATGACGAGCTTCGTGGAGATTTTTCCGAAGAACCTGACCTCTGGACTATTAATTGTGGTGTGTATAATGCAGCGAGAGCTTTGGAAGATGCAAACCGTAAAACAAAAACGACGGTTGATCATAAGACCAAAAGACGAATGCATCAACTCAGCACAAAGATAGGCTGGGCCAGACAGTACGCGTCCCGCATTCAGTGTGTGATTGACGACATAACATCTGGCAGAACCTTCACTGCCAAGGTTCGACAGTTCGCGCGCGAGCTACGGATCTGTCATCATACGCTTGACAAATCAAAGCTACTGACCATCAGGCAGCATATTTTTGACAGAATACGAGTACTATCTAACGCCAGAAGAAGACTAGAGCGGAGAGAGAGGTGGGTCAGAGAAAATCAACAGTTTTTGTCTGACCCATCTCGACTCTTCCAAGGCCCTCCAGTTACTGTCGACCACCCGCCCACAACAGAGGAGATCGAGGCATTTTGGAGAGATGTCTACAAAGCACCTTCTGGTGGAAGAAGTTTCCTTCAACCCATCAGCATCTGGCCCGAATTTTCACCTCATATCTAAAGTCGGCTGACCCTAAAAATTACAGGCCAATAACTTGTCTGAACACACTGTTTAAAATCTTTACAGCTATCGTAAATGATAGGATTGTTCGGACAATTGGACCTGTGTGGCGAGAGATGTACGAACAACGTGGCTCAAAGAAAGGCGTAGCAGGATGTCGGGAGAACCTGCTCATCGATTGATGTATCTGTACCGACGCAGCATTCTATCAGCGTTACGTATCGATGGCCTGGATTGATTACC
>CAKNWT010312008.1:0-10282 GCA_932066315.1 Andricus coriarius | reverse complement strand
TTAAAAGAAGTTTTAAAATAGAGACACTACGCTCAATGTTCGTTCCAATCTGCAGGGTTGCCTATGAGTACCATTAAGATTTCTTTTGATTTATGCATACATTTTTACCTCAATTTATCGAAAGATATCTATGTCTTGTTTGAATATTGCTTATAGAGTATGTTTTGAAATGAGCAACTTTTAGAAATGTGTAAATTTTGGGATTATTACTTTTGTTACTTGGAAAATATAATAATCTGAAAGATTGGTTCAGAATTAACCACAAATAAAATATTAAGATAAATAAGAGATTTGCGTCTAAAGTTTCGCGGAAAATGTGTGTAGAAAATGCGAAAAAGTGATGTTTATTGATCTAGCCGAGAAAGATTATATTTGAGTTTGTTTTCAGAGGAATGAAAAAGAAGAGTAAAGTTCATCATCTTTAAAAATCTAAAAGCGTGTGCCGTAGAGCCATAAGTTCAACATCCGTCTGATGGTCTGATGTGAGCTCGGATGTTCACCAAGATTCTTTGTATCTTTGAGGTACAGTTCGTTGAATCGCAGAAGATTCCTCGAAAGGAGTCTGAACAGATGATCAGGCTGTACTCGCTGCTGTGTTACAATAATAAAAGCCCTTGATTGGTAGCACATCAGCATTAAGCTCAATCAACAGACACGTCAACAGTCAACAGTTATAACTGTTAACAAAGAGACAAAGTAACACCAGACCAGACCAGACTATAATATCGCAGTGACTGACTACTTGGCGCCTTTTGCCAGTTCTGCCTTCAGTAAAACATCTTGCGAGTGCATATAGCCATATACCAATGTGGGTGTAGAACTCTTAATGCGTGTGCAAGCTTTGTAGGTGCCTCGTGCATGAATTCATTACCGGCCAGTACGAACAAGTCAGCACGCACCAAGCAAGATAGGCTACTGATGCTCCGATGAATGGGCTAATTGTACGACCATTTCCGACACAATCTTCCTCTCCTTAAACGTTCTATTCTCGGTATCACATAGTTCAGGGGTGCGCAAATTCCTTAACCCTTCGCATTCCTCCTTTCAGGCTAATTAGATGTTGTGTTGATTTATTCGAAGCAAAGTAGAAACACGTTTCTCTGCGAAGCAGTTTTCGATCTTTTTTCATTATAATCCTTCTTTTATTTTCTTTTCTTATAGTAACCCCTTTTCGTGTTGATCGAGATTTTCATCACGAGCTGCACTTTCCATTAAAGAGGGACGACGGAACGTTTTCTCGACAATTTTACATTTCTTGATGCTATATTTAGAGGCTCTACATAAATTACGTAATTTTTTTATTTTCTATTTTGAACCACGGAACCCCCCTTTGTTAGGATTCCTAAGTTTTGACCCCATCCCTGCCTATCTTTGTAATTTTTGACCACTAAGTTTTTTTCGTTAATTTAGTCAGGGATCATCCAAAACTAACGTAAGACGATTTGGGAAGGGGGGGGGGGGGGTGAAAATCTTACTGTTTCTCATGAATTAACAAAGTAGTTCAACTTTCAACCAAGTAGTTGTATTTTGAACCAAAAAAGATGCATTCTCAACAAACAATGTAATATTTGATATTTTACACAAGAAAAGATTTTGATTTTAAATAATAAACAGTTAAATTGAAAAAAAAGTTTCAACAACATAGTTGAATCATCAAACAAAAAAGATTTTTCAGTCAATAAAGAAAAAAAAATCCAAAATGTTTAACTTTTCAAACTTAAAAGACGAGCTTTCTACAAAACAGGTGAGTTTTCAACCAAGTTATTGACGTAAATTTGTAACCAAATGGTTGACTTTTTAACTGAGAAGACTCATTTTTAACCAGAAAATACAAATTTTTAACAAAATACATCAATTTCCAATCAAATAGCTGAATTTTTAACCAAAAAGGTTGTTAACCTACCAAAAAGACGAATTTTGAACAAATCACATACATTTTCAACCAAATAGTTAAACTTTTAAACCAAAAAGATAAATTTTACCCAAAAATGGTATAGCTACATTTTCAACTGTCTGTATACACCATTGTAATTTTCAACCCAAAAATATACAGTTTCAACCAGACATTAAAATTTTTAGTTAGAAAAATTAATTTTGAACCCAAAAAAGAAATTTTCAACAAAGTAGTTCAATTCCCAAACAAACAGATGAATTTTCTACTAAAATTATGAATCTTCAACTAAAACAATGTATTTTTAAGAAATTAGACCAACCAAGGAGTTGAGTTATCAGCATAACAAAAAGAAATTTCAAACAAAAATTAATCGTTGATATTTCAAAAAAGAAGTCTTCAATTTTAAATTAAAAACAATTAGATTTATTTAACTTTCCAGTTAACATAATTAATTTTCAACGAAAAAACAAACGCATTTTCAAGAAAATAGTTTTATTTCCAACCAAACAAATTAATTTTTAGCTTAAACGATGAATATTCAATTGAAAAATTGAATTTTCAACAAAGTATACCCGAACCCCCACTTCACTCCCTTCCTCACCGAGTCAGTCGCGCTTACCCCGAAGGGGATATGGCTTAATAGTATAATAATAATAATAATAGTTCAACTTTTGAGCAAATAGTAAAATTTTCTACCAAATTGTTGTATTTTCTACTAATTGTTGTATTTCCCAGCATATTATAAAATATTTTCGATCCGCAAATTCGAATTTTGTACAGAACGCTTCATTCTTTCACCTTTTGCAAATTAGTATTTTTCCATAGAAGAATTGCATTTTGGAAAGAGGAGCATAAAGACTTTTAAATTCGAGGCAATAAATTCTGGACTATTATCTTAATACCGTGAATTAAAATTTTGTTAAAGTAGTTGTCTACGCTCTTTTGAAGATTTTAATACGTACTGTGTATAAAAATAATACCCGAGGATTTACACTTTGAGAGTCTATATTAGTTAGTGACTTGGATTAGCATAGCCTGGGATTTCGAATCTTTAAAATTGCCCCTCAATTTACAATTAAATAAGTATGTCAGCATTGAAGATGCTTATTCATCCACAATAATAAAATAATAAAAACCGAATCTCGCTAATTAGCTTTAACTGTTTAAGATGCGTATTTCACTATTTCATTCCACATATTACTGACTGCTTCCTCCTAAAGATTTTTTTCATTTCTGTATGCTGGCAGTCATAAACAGCAGATACATATTTCTCAGGTACGCTTACGTAAAAGTAATAAGGTAACTTGTCCTATCTCTTCCCGGATGTCTTATGCTCATGACATTTACTTATTATTTTCAAAGTGAAAGAAGATTTTGACATTCTTTCAGAAAAGAGTCCAGATTAAATTCAATAATTTTGCAATAATTATTCAATATTTTAGGCATTGTAAGTAGATGGATAGACTGCGTTTTGAATAGAGATTCCTGTTACCGACATTTACCGACAGGCAGACCATTCCAGGGTTTGTGACCGGACTAAATTTTACAAAATCGAAAATAGCTTTAAATCAAAAGTCCTTCAAAATTGAACAATTGACGGCTAGACATTTCAGATCCGCATTATGGAATCTGGAAACAGAATTCTGTTATCGATGTTTAACGTCATCTAGAGCATTCCAGAGTTCGTGTTCAGGCTAAATTATATAAATTCTACAATAGCTTCAAGTCAAGAGCCCTTCAACAATAAAAATGTATGCCTATCTGTAGATCGACAGTCTGAATTCCATATTGAATTCTAAAAAGACGAATTTTCTACAAAAGAGTTGAGATTTCAAGCTAAAAAGTAGAATTTTGAAGAAAACATTTGACTTTTAAATCCGAAAAGGCGAAGAAGGCCCTTTTAAATTATTTAAATCTACACATTTAAGAATTAATCTGCTTTGGTCGAGGATTGAACTATTTCGTTGAGCATCCATATTTTTTGGATGAAACTTCAACTACTTGGCTAAAAGATGAATTACTTTCTTAACAATTAATTTTTTGGGTTAAAGATTCTTCATTTGAGTTGAAAATTAATCTTCTTGGTTTTACATTAATCTTTTTGTTTGAAAATTCAACTCTTTTGTTGAAAATTCGTCTTTTCTCGATAAATTTACCAGCCTATGATTAAAATTTTTTATTTATTTATATTATATTTTTTGTTTAGAATTCATCTTTTTTTATTGAAAGTTGAACTACTTAGCTAAAAGTTGAACTAATTTGTTAAAACTTCATTTTTGAAAATTCATCTTTTTTAGTAGAAAAATAATCTTCTTGGTTGGAAATTTATCTTTTTGGTTGAAAATTTAACTATTTTTCAGTGCGGGAGAGGAGTCGATATGCAAAATATGTACAGTCCGAAATTTTTAACTTTTTAGGCCCTGCGCCTAAAATGGTTCACTACGTACAGTCCACTTCAAAATTCAGCAGTTTTTAAAATGATTGCTGAAAATGACGAAAAAGAACCAATGTCAGTTGCTACGTATTAAGAAGGACAAATCTGAGCGTGCTTTCGAAAAATTTGTTTGGATATAAATTGTTTATTTAATAACATTTATATGGGTTTTTGTGTTTTAGCTTCATTTTTAGATAAAACTGCAATTATTATCGAATTCTAATTATCAAGGGTTGATGTTAATCCTTGAAAGATTCTTTGCAATTCTGTTTAATTTTGCTTTATTAAAATTGAAATTATTTAGGAAAAAATTTGATTATACCTGACAAATGGCGCAAGTATAATGTGAAACTTACGAACATTTCTGAAACTTTGATCTGATGAAACGTTTAATTGTTTCATTAAACTTTCAATGTTTTAGTGAAACGTTCCATTGACTCACGCCCCTAGAATGATTTGATCCTCTCAGGTATTCTGTAGCTCTTGAAACTTTCAGTGCCCTTGTTACTAAATGTGATGATGCCAATATTTTCACAGATATCTCTGCTCTGCACCAACACTTGAACTTGTTGAGGCAAAAAACGAGACTGCTGGCAACTTACCCCGTATACTTCTCTAACAAACTTTTGTTCTCTAATGCACTGATGATGAGCGCAGTGAAAACTCAAGCTGAGTGGTGATAATCTGTTCGGGTATTCGCAAGTTAGGTGATTGAAAAGTTGACGATTACTGGCTTGTAAAATTGTAAGCGAATGTTTATGTCCCGTCGGAACGAGCGTTTTCTAACCTCGCAAACTTTTTTTCGTTTATTTCTACACTCTCCAGATGTTTATTATATGGAGAAAAGCCCCCATGAAAAAGTCATTTGCGAAATCCATTCAACACTAATGTGGCTTGTTATCTATCATAAGACATGGCAGAATAGGTCATTTTTACATAATTTAAGGTTTACTAAGGTTTACTTGACCATTTCTTGAAAAATAGTATCTTGCATGTACATATTTTAAATTTCAAATAGTTTTACTAGCTAATTTTAAAGAATATAAAGAATTTGAATCAAGGGACATATTTCACAAATGTTTAAGATTAATGGAAAATATATCATACTCATGTAAATCTCTTAAATTCGAAGTTAAAGCATCGTATATGTATGAATATGAAACTTGTGTCAGGCGTGTCCCATAAAGTTTTCCAGATATATTTTTTTAAATAAATTTGAATTGCCTCTGATTTTGCGTAACACAAGTCTTGAGACATTCAACCAAATGTTCCCAAGAGCAAACTTCACTAATTCTTAATTCGCTTGATGGATCACACTAAAAGTTAAGAAAATGTTTCTGTAATTTAAAATAAGGTATCTGGAAACTTAATTTTTTGGAAGCATAGGTACTATTATATTAAATACGGTTTTATCTCAGTATAATGTAAAATAATAAAATAGTAAAATATTAAAATTATCATTGAAATCAAATTGGTGGTATTTATTAACTCCCATTTATTCTAAAATGTATATTTAACCTAGATTGTGTAACATTTTCAAATATTATAAGGAAAAAACCGTAATAAAGATTTTTTTGTAATTGTTTAATCAATTGAGCAATCTTTAATTGATGTTCAATATTAGTAGTTTGAATATTGCTGAAGAAAAACATCTGCATTAAACTTAATAAAAAGGTTGAAGTAGAATAAGTGTTCCTTTTATAATATTACTCCTACACCTGAACAAGCTCATCAGTCGTATCCCGCCTAACAACAAAAAGTCTCTTAAGAGAAATGACGGGATATTATTCGACCCCACTATCATTTTCGGACATCTAACACGGTCGTCTAACATCCTTTGTATCAAATCAATCCTAAGTCTTTCATAAAAATTCCAACATATACCTATGTGAAAAACCTTAGTTATGTGAAAATGACCCATATGTTAGGTAAACAACTTTAAATATCCATTAGCCATTTGCATTATTATCTAGAATTTTTTTCACGAAAAAGCACCATTTTATGGATATTGAACTTTTCATAAAATAATTACAAAAGTAGTTCATCACATTTTATTAAATTTCAGTTTTCAAATTCGCATAGTTCATTTCTGAATAAATTTCAAGTGCGAAATATGGTAATTTTACAATATTTATTTATTCTTTCAACTTTAAATTCAAATTTAAATAATTAAAAAATTAAAACCTGAAATCAAGCATGAAATACAATAGTTCAAATGGAGGTATACAAAGTGGGAGATTTATATTGATAATCTTAAAATATTTACTATTTTAAATTAAAGCAATGAAAATGCAACCTTTCAAATATTTAATTGTGCATAATTGAGAGATTTTACACTTGAAGCATTTAAAATTGAAAAACTGTTATATAATGCAATTATGTTAGCTGTTTGTATCATTTCAAATTAAAACTTGAAATATACATTTTTGAACATTTTAAAATTAAAAACTCTCACAATTTTTTAACAGTAAGTTTTGAAAGCATCCAGAGTAAACAATAATACCGTACTATTATTAAAATGTTTAGTTTTAAATTGTAAACTTTCAGGAATGAAGAATGTTAACATAAAAGAAAACTGAACAATTTCTTATCTGAAATATTTAGAATAATTACACTAATGTTGTTTTTCATCAATAATATTAAGTGAATTAATTACAAATGATGATTTAAATATCCAACTACACTAATACCAAGATAAAACAAGATTTTTTAGATTCAGGATTTATGATGCTAGATATTCTTCTCAATATAAAATTATTTTTTTCTTACCAATATGATAGAAGCGAGTACAGTACATCCAAAAAGAAACTCACCTGAAACATACAAGAAAATAAACAATTAAAAACACATAAAGAGTTATTAAAACTATTAAATAATATAAAAGAATATTTTACAAATATTTGTAAATTAAATAAGTTATCTCATAAATCACATAAAATATATAAATTTCGTAAAGAATTTTGATTTGCTTCGATCTACATTTTGACGGTCAGGTTAATTGAACACAATTAAATTGCTTCAAACGTTTCAACCCACAATGGTGGCCCTTATCAGTGAGTTTTATTATATCTGTGAAAATTATATAATTTTAAATTTTTTGTATGTACGCAAATTTGCAATTGAAAGTAAATTTAATAATTAAATTAATAATTAATCGCCCAGCGATTATTAAAAATATATATCATTAAACATTATGTTTATATAAAAAACAATTAAGTATCTCAATAAATATAAGGAAACTTAATCTGCAATTTAAAAAAATAACTACCGTAAAATGGGACAAAGCGGCTCGTTTTCTCGTTTTTTTTTATATTAGAATTAAATGCAAGAAGGAATTTAAATTAGGGTTTGATGCGTTAAATGTATAATGTCTATCTGACCCTCTTTTGTACTATATATCACAAATCTACATTTAATTCATTAACAACTATTTATCATCCTTTCAAGTGTGACCGACATTACCCCACAATGTGGAGCTAAGTCTCCCACTCATAAAAAAAGTTTTAAAAAGTGCTTTAAAGAAATACTTTACAGACCAAGTAATTATTTATAAGCTTTCTAATCATTTCAAACTTACTAAAACTTATAGAAACGTTAAATACTCTGCTCATTGTCACTTGGAACATAATCAGATTACAATGAGAAAAATATATTATACGAACTGGATAATAGAATTAAAGAATAATACACCGCATAGAAAAGTATATTAGCGCGTATAATCTATAATATTTTTCTAATATATGTAGATGTTGACAAATATAATCTCTAGATGTTAGATTCTTATAATCTTCAGGCATTAAAATGTAACATCTCAGATTTTAAAACATGCAGGCGTCTGTGTAGTCTCAGACGATACGTCGCATCGTGGCGCTTGTCATATGCATGCGTTTCCATTGAAAAGGTTATAAATAAGTTATGAAATGATTATTAGTGCTAAATCACATATGATTTAGATTTAGAAAATGGGTAAGTTTATATTTCTTTTCAGTACACATCACTGCCACTTGTACAAGTACAGAAACTTAGCCTCCTTTACTTTCGTGTTTTTAGTCTTATGATAATAGCCACTTTCCTGCTTATTGTTTTTTTAAAAAATTGAAATGTGTTTCCAGTTCTACTTCCGAACTCGTCTATAAAAATTTTGTACAGCTTTATAAATACGTTTGCACAAATTATTATATATATTTGAGGTTATCTAATGGACCAGGATTCTAATATGGATATTAGATTTTAAAATCTTGGATTGTAGATTTTATTATCTCAGATTATAAAGTTTTATAATCCAAGATCTTATAATAAATATCTATTTTTTAATAGCTATAGATTGTAGTTCTAATAATCTGGATCGCTGTCCCATAGTTAATAGTCCAAGATTATATCCGGTAACATATTTTTAATTACCGGGTATAATCCATTTTTCTCAGTGTATCCTTAACCTCTCGCGCGTATAAGTAAGATATATGACAGTACTTCTTATAATTTAATAAACTTTCTAATTTTTGAACGCTTTGAAATATATTTTTGATCTATCAAACGGGATGATTATCAAGGGAAACAATTTTTCGTTTGGTTTATAATAAAATATTATGAGCGGCTTTCTCTCACAAAAACGAAAATTCTTACCAAAAGAATTCTACATGAAGAAAATCACAAAACAAGATTAAAAATCAAGTTTACAATTTGTGAAAAATAAAACAATCACTAATCTTAAATTTTTTGTTCAGAGAAAGAATCAATTAATCATAAAAAATAAAGTTGCAAGAGACCCGGTTTCCCCTATACGCTCCGCTTGGTTCCATTTTACGTTATTTAAGCTTTTAAAAAATTCCTATATTATATAAAGAGAATGTTTGAAACCACACTCCAACCTGACACTTTAAACTTTAAAGAATAGTCTGACTCAAACGTTAACTGCCAGGTGGGCGAAAATATGATCGGATCGATTTCACGTAAGAGGCATTACAAAAACGGATTTCACTGATTAGGATCAAATAACACAGAAAGAAATTTGATAATTGTTACAACAAAGACATATAATATATAGTACAAGTATACTTGTATACAGTCAAGAAGAAAACTATGAATCAGAGAAATAACTGCGAGCTATGTCACTAATGGTGTAAATGTAAAATTAGTTCGTGGGCCGCGAGACCATTATAGAGAGCTTTTATTATACGACAATCAAACACTTACGTTCAGGATAATATAGATGCTACTATTTTACGGTCTACTGGTTTAACGTATCCATAAATTTTTTCCTTCGCCACCAGGAATTTTAATGCCTGGCAAAGCTCGATTTTCAAGAGCCGAGCACTAGACAAAGCTTGGACATTAAACTATAAGTGCAAACGAGGAATTTTAAAAAGTTTACACGCCTCGGATAAGTAAACAATTTCCTGCGCTTGAACATTCAGTTTTCAGTAAACTGAGTAAAAAGTTTAACAATATTTCTCCTCCGTTATAGTATCAATTATTATTTTATCATTATGTGTAGAGCAGACCAGTTTTTATCCAATTCCAAAAACAAAATATTTTATATTTATTTTTTTTATCTAGAATTATCTTTGGGTGTAGCCAAATGTACTAAAATAGAAGTCGTAAAATTTTTTTATAATTGGAGATTTTTAATTATGGGTGTTTTAAAAGTTGCGTATTTATAGTTTTATAAACTTTTATCAGTGGAATTTCACAGAGAATCAGTGACTCATTTTTCAGGATTTCAATCAGTCACAAAAGAAGACCCAAAGTTAACCAACTTTTAAAAATGAAAGCATTACAAAATTATAACACTATCAATGGTAAAATTATAACAATAATTTTTATTAATAATCACAAATTTATAATATGAAACCTTCTTTATTAAATTAAATTAGGTCAATTTAATTAGGAGTTAGTGCAAATTTACTATGAAATCAGTGACTTTTTACTGAAATCCAAGTAACTTTTACTGGACA
>CAKNWT010312000.1:0-21880 GCA_932066315.1 Andricus coriarius | reverse complement strand
TATATATATATAATTAAAAAATAAGGATTAACAACCACCGCAGGGTCTCACTGTGAGCAACTGCCATCTAAAAATGACACCGGTTCCCAGTAGAACCGCGGTACATCACACTTCTGGCCACGTCTCACAACCGTGAGATGGGTGGTCACAGGACACTATGAAATCACAACGAAAGGCCGGCGAAAACCTCGTGTGCCTTGAGGACACGAAGCGACCCGAGGATGACAGCTTTCTGCATCCATCTCGCAAGTGCCTGGGCATACTTTTGGCACGCGGGTATAGCTTTAAGGTTACGAACCAGTGATAGTTTCGCACCTCCGAGAGCACCTATCACAAGGACAATTACGTGCACCGAATATTTTGGGTACAGTCGTCGCAGCTACATTTTAAAGTCTTGATACCTCTTCTCCTTTTCTTTCTCCTTGGCAGTGATGTTGTATTCGTACAGAGCCGAGAATTCGATCGCGAATATAGTTCGTTTCTCGGAGTCTTGGAGAACAATGTGAGGCCTCGAGTGCGCAACGGAGACAGCTGTCCGAAAATCGTAATTCCAGAAAATTTGGTACTTCTCGTTTTGTAAATTGACTCTTATCTCCCTTGGAGCGTTCGGCAGGGCAGGTTCGCGGCCAACACCGTAAGAGCGACAAAGATGGTAATAAAGCACTCGTAGGGCCGCATTATGTCTGTATAGATACATCGTTCCTGCGTGGGTCGGACACCACGACAGTATGTGTTCTAGGTACTCAGCGTATGCGTGAAACGCTCTGCACCTATCTCTGGGAACTTCTTGGCACAAAATGCGTTCAAGTTATGCTAAGATAGAAATGACACCATCCTGGGATGCGAAAATAAAACCCTCTGTACCTGAATTAAGCCCTGATGATTTGAGGAAAGCAAAAGTTTGCTCCTTTGACAAGGACTGTTTTTCTACATTTGTGTGAAAGTTTCCGTGCATTTTCTTGTCGAGTAGCTGTTGGCGAAATTTTTCAACCTCTGCTTTCTACACTTTGGCTTTTAGAAGCGAAGCATCTAAATGGAGTAATGCACTTTCCTAACTTCTGATGTTAAAATTCAGGCCAAGGGTATCGGCCTTTTGCTCCGCGGCTTTGTAAAGGAACGCTCCTTCACTAATCCTCTCGTGGTTCCTGGCCACTTTTAGGAGAGGATCTCTGCCATTGGCAACGGTGTAAGCTGTACTTAGAATAATTCGGTTCTGAAGATACTGGAGATTCAGAAGTCCGCGTCCGCCTTGACGGCGTGAAATATATAATCGCGGAACTGACGAATTGATATGCAAGCTTTTGTACATATGCATGATCAAACGTGTGGTGATATCAAGGACCATAAGCTCGTTCTTCGTCCATTGAACCACCATATATATATATTTCGGTTTCGGTTTTGATTCCTTAGAAATCGAAACGAAGGGCCTATGACAAAGCCACCGAACGCGTCCTCGGGTTGCGGATAGAGGGTCCCTGTACCAAGGGTTTCTGCTGAATCTGGTAACAATCATTAATAAGCAGTCACCTGGGTGAGATGTCTCAAACGGTGACTCTGGGATATCAGGCGACCTCTCAGAGTATGCAACCGTATCCTTGCATGCGGGGCTTTACAAGGATGGACGACCCCTTTCCCCTAGCTGCTCGTGGGAACAACAATTATAACACCAAACATAGCTGTAGTAAGGGCGGTTCGAAACAATCGAATGCGCAGGGCTCCGGACAATGGATCGGACAACAATGCCGACTATCCTAGAGTTAGAGAAGCCAATCAAGACAGGGTCAGTGCGATTGACCAGCAGAACCTCATTACTTTTAAGTGGATGGATCGACTCAGGGACGACCTGCTGGAGTTCTATGATACCAGTATGGTCCCTGAACGAATAGGTTGCATAGGATTGTTCGGACTATTGGACCTGTGTGGCGAGAGATGTCCGATCAACGTGTCTCAAAGAAAGGCATAGCAGGATGTCGGGAGAACCTGCTCATCGATAGATGTGTCTGTAAAGACGCAGCATTCTATCAGCGTGACCTAGAGGGGCGTCTTTTAGGGCGATACCATGAGCCCTTTGCTTTTTTGCATCAGACTTCTGCCTCTATCGCTCGCACTATGAAATTCTTCTGGATACCGCGGTGCCAACAGTAACCATCGCAAGCATAAGGTCACTCATGTATTTTATTTGGATGACGTGAAGATGTATGCCGCCAAGTCGCATCGTTGTGTCTAGCGGAAATTTGACCTGTGCTTTGAGATTATTGAAGATTTTGGTTTTGTTTTTTAAGCCTTTTATATGAACTTTCAAGGCTATGCTAAAGTGAGATCGAGGGGGGAGGTGCGAGAAGGAGAGAGAGCGTTCGAAGCGAGATTAGACAGGGAAAGAGATAGGTATTTTATTGAAGCGATTACTTAATTATAAAAAAGCGTATCGCAAAAATGAAAATACTTATCGATTCCGCCTTGAGACGCGGAGGCAAACATTTCTATCTCAACACGAAGAAAAATGGCTAGTCAGCCTGAACATTTAGAGTGTCAGACTGACTATATTTCAGTTTAACTATGGGACAGCCCCCTAGATGGTCTAGCGTACGATCCACGGTGTGTCAAAATTTGACGGTTAGCTTCAATATCCCAGAGTATATAATTTATGATCCTGGAGTTTAAAACTGATTATCTCAGGAATTTTAGTTTGATTATTCTGGAATGTTAACTTGATCATATCAGGGGGTCAACCTTATTATATTTTCTCCTTCTTCGATCAATTCTGAAAGCATCTTTATTATTTTTGAAGAGTAGGATCACTTGTGACATGATTGTATATGTATAAAAACTTTGACACCATAATACATTGAGCACGAGAGGCTAAGGAAACGGCTTCACTGCACTGAATTAAAACATTAATACTGGAAAATTTAGAAAACAATATTAATGCGTGTTACTAATATGAAAAACACTCAACCCACTCTCCAACATGTTCTGCATATTATATTCACTCTCGACACATGTTTGAAGTATCAACAGACGATTTAAACTAATGAAAAGTGTTGTAAAATACGGAAAACTTGACACCGAACGTCAGTCGCTCCAAAAATGCGTTTCGGTTGTCGGGTGTGTTCCCTCGGCGTTCGGTAGAGGTCGTGACACAGCCACTTCTGTTTGACATTCTGGAGTGTCGATTGACATTCTGGAGTGTCGATTTGTCTATACTGATAATCAGTTTGAATCACCTGTGGATATTCAAACAGACTATAAAATTATGTTCTGCCTGACTATGAAGAAAAAATTGTGGATGGTGCTTGAGACTATCTACTTTATCAAACTGACCATCTAAATTTTGACACTTCAATTTTCACTATCCAGTTTTCTCCGTGAACTCGTGAAAATGCTGCGTTTTTGCGCAAAAAAAATATATAAAACTCACGTGCAGCTGACGCACGTACACATTGACGAACGTCGTATGCATGTGCCTCAGCTGTTGACATGAGTTTTTTTTTAAATTTTTTTTCTAAAACGCAGTTATTTCGCGAGTTTACACAAAAATTTTTGCGCCTGCATTTCAAGGCGGAATCGATAGGTATTTTTATTTTTGCGTTACGATTTTTTTTACTCCAGTTACACTCGAATCTCCCACATCGCATTCTCTTTTACCACACATCTCCCATACCGCTCACTTTAATCTCCCGAATCGCTCGTAAGCCTCTCTTATTCTGCTCACAACATATCGAATGGATTTTCAAATATTTTAAAATCTTAAATATGATATATGTAACATATCATAATTTTTATAATATTTCGCGTATTTCTATACATTAAATTTTGACAAAAATAAATAATCTTTTAATAAATAAAAAGTTTCATACTGCAAAATGTTAGTAAATAATTTATGAAAAATAGCAAATGAATTTGAAAATTACAAAATGAGTTCAAACATGAGCAGTTACGGAGAGCGCATCTTGAGCGTTATGGGAGATTTTCAGTTCCCGACGATCGCACTTCCTCCTCGATCTCGCTTTACCACAGCCTTTCATTTTCACAATTGGAAATATCTTACTATTCATTTTATTCATTTTTCATCTTAAAAATCGGGAAAGAAGCATTAGAAGATGTTGAAAATACGGGTTTCAATATTTTAAATTTTTTTCATAATTTGTTACATTTTGACATCTACAATTTAATATATTTTTAATATATATTAGTACTTTAATATATATTCAATATATATTTGTGCATTGGTAAAATAAATTTGTTCATTTTGCAATATTGCGGATATTTTTATAATTATAATTGCCGTCGCAACATTTTAGGCCATTGTTTCCTGGTGCATTTCATAGGAAAACAAGACGGTGATATATTGCATTGAAAAACGTGATATAAGGAATGGTGATGTAACGGAGCGTTCCGTGTATTTAGATTACGAGAATGGCTAAAATAAATTCCCACTGGTGCATGATGAATGAAGCAGTGTTTTTTCGGTACAAAGTTAATCATGTTTAATTTTTTTCAGAAGCTAACTGCCACGTTACTAATCCTATCTATAAATAAATTGCACATTTATATAGATATGCTTGAATTGGATTGAACAATGGAAATTCTGTGATTCTTGGTGATTAAATAATTGAACAATTGCATCAGACTCCGACACTGATTTCTGATTTTTGACCCTGACTCTAAACCTTGATTATTGACTTTTAAATCTGATACCTCAAATCGATACAAATTCCATAAAAGTGCGACCTGATGAAAAAAAAAAAATTTGTGGTATGAAGCTTAGTTGATCATTCAATCAATTTTTTAATTTAATCTGTAATTTAAATCTGAATGCATATATTTTTAAATTATTTTTAAAAATTATCTTTTGCTTTTCTCAGAAACCCAATTTATTCGAATTAATGATCTTTGACAAAAAATGTAAATACAATGCCTCGTAGAAAAATAATTCGAACGGAAGAAGAAGAAGCCAAGTTTCAGCTTACCAAAAAAGGAAGCAAGCTGAATACGAACGCAAGTATCGAGAAAAACAAACAAATAAAAACAATACTGATTTACAAAATAAGGAACAAGGCATTCCTAATTCTCATCTTGGATTAAATAATCCAAACTCTCTTCATGAATCGGATACCTTACCGGGAGTTAATTCAACGAACAGCAATGGGGTAAGCTCACAATCAATACAGATTTATCGAATGATTGATCGAGCGTCTATAATACAAAACAATCGTGCTATCGAGAAAGGCTTCTTGAATATAGATATATCTTTCAATAGCCAATTATCGGATTTGGATATATATTTTGAAAATTCAAGGCCAAATTTACTATAAAATAAACAACGCGTTATATGCAGAAAGAAGCTGCTGAATGTCGCCTTAATAAAAACACCAATCTTGATAACAAATTGCTGGCATTGCTGGGAAATGAATTAGGTGACGTCAATGTATTTTCACAGTCGTATGTAATGATGCACAAAGAAAGTCAAAATAAAAACAACGTCATTAGGAGTTGCTTCAAATCCATCTAATCTACAATTGACGCTTTTACCCAAAGCTGGTATCGATAAATGCAAATACAGTGCTCAGATAACAAATGAAGTTGCGGCCATTTTTCCAGTGGGCACCAAATTTGACGACGTCTTTACGACATCGTTACGACATCTTTACGACAACTTTGCGACATCCCATGCCCATGTCGTTAAGGTGTCTTTACTATATCATAAAGACATCGTCAGATCGTGCGACGTCTTTACTATATCGTGAAGACACATTAACGACATGGATATAGGATGTCGTAAAGTTGTCGTGAAGATGTCGTTAAGTCGTCGCCAAAATTGTGTGCCCACGGGGTTCGCTACAACTGCTGATGGAGATTAACCGAATAATTTTGTGACTGTAAAGAACAACACGAAAAAAACGGTGCAGAATGTAAATTCGATGGATCCAAATGTAGAGCCTTGGATCTACCCATTGTTTTATCCTTATGGGACTCAAGGGTGGCATGCGGATATGAAGTTGAAGGGAAGTGACAAGAGGTTGAACAGATATATGTACGTTCAGCATCGTATGGCCACACGTGATGAAAACTGCAATTCAATCTTTCGTGGCGAACGATTGTTACAACAATGGGTTGTAGACAATTACGTAAAGATTGAAAAAGACAGGATTAGTTCTTTGAAATTCAATCAAAAACCGTTGCGAGCTGAGTCAAATCAGGGTTCGAATGACTATTCGCAAAAAACTGCAGATGACACTGGCGGACGTATCGGACGAGTGATAATTTTACCATCGTCGTTCGTAGGATCACCACGTAATATGATGCAACATTACCAAGATTCAATGGCCATTGCCCGGAATTTTAGAAAACCTGATCTGTACATTACGATGACGTGCAATCCTACATGGACTGACATTGTGAACTACTTACTTCCTGGTCAAAGAGCTGCTGACAGACCAGATTTGTGCACAAGAGTATTCAATATAAAGAAGGATTATTTGATTGATCCCATTGTCAGGCAAAAACTGTTTGGTGAAGTGGTGGCTTACGTGTATACCATCGAATTCCAAAAAGTGGACTACCTCATGTTCATATGTGACCGTCCGCGAAGAAAGGGACCTAATGCGTCAAAGCTGAATTTTACAGGACGGGCGATCGTAGCAGAGTCCGCAAGCTAGCATGTAAGTAGTGGGGATGCGTCTACGAAAAGCACGCTCTCCACTTACCACTAAACTTTTAGGCACGAGTCAGCCCTATTGAAACCCCCTGTACGGGGTCCCGTGAGTGTTCCTGTGCGTGTTCCTTTGCTAGAATTATGACTAGATCTCTTACAAGAAACTTTACAGGTTCAGCATAAGAAATTGAGATAAGAACCTATACACAAACCTGTACTTGAACATACAGGTGACAATTGAACCCTCGCGGGGACGTGTACACGTCCTAAGTGACCACGAATGAACATCTAGGGGATCCTGTATAGAATCAAGCACGGTTTCCGCCGTACCGACAACATTTTAATGCCATAAATATAATTATGAGAAGGAACATGGATACATATCTTCAATACATTGCCTCTCTTTATACCCTTAAAGATTCCACTCACTGGCGAGAGAGCTAGGCCGTAACGCACCCGGGTGGATTAGTTTCACTAGGGTTCCTGTACAGGTTTCGGTACGAAATCCTCTACAGAATCCTATACAGGAACTCTAGTGGAACTAATCCGCTAGGGTGCTCTAAAGCTCAGCTCTCTCGCTAGTGAGTTGGATCTTCAAGGTTCTAAAAAAGGCAAGGTATTACAGATAAGTATGCATGCTCCTTCGCATCTTTAAATTAATGAAAATAAAACTTTGCCCATACGGAGGTAACCGTGCTAGATTCTTTACAGGATCCCCTACACGTTCATTCTTGGCCACTTAGGACGTGTACACGTTTCCATAAGGTTTCATTTGTCCCCTGCATGTCCCTGTAGAGGTTCGTGTACAGGTTCGTGTCTCAATTTCTTATGCTGAACCTGTAACGTTTCTTGTAAGAGATCTAGTCATAGTTCTAGCAAAGGAACACGCACAGGAACAGTTGCAGTATCGCGCACAGGGTTTTTCAATAGGGAGTGTAGCTCACGGACACGTCGCGCACAGGTGTAAGTGGTGGTGCTGACTTTCGTAGGCCTCTCGTTCAGTCTCCGCGTACGCTTATCACGCCTATGTTTGTAGCTTAATAACAAGAAAAGTAATTAACTTACAAAATTTCTGATAATTGAAAATGAAAGAGTAACTAAGAAACTATCGATTGGCGGTGCTCATTAGGTCCCTTTCTTCGCGGACGGTCACATATGTTGGTGACGCTGAAACAAAATTCCAAATAACGAATCCCAACATTGTGGATCAATTCGTTTCAGCTGAAATCCCCGATTTAAATGTGAATAAAAAATTGCATAACATTGTAATGAAGCATATGATTCATGGTCCAAGCGCTGATTGGTGTAAGGTGAACGGAAAATGTTCGAAGCGTTTTCCAAAACCTTTTCAACAAGAAACGACCCTGGATAAAAATGGTTATCCACAGTATCTTCGGAGGGATACGGGCATTCCTTATGAAAGAAATGGAATTTTTGTGGCTGACAATAACATGTGAATGTGGAAATTGTTTCGTCAATCAATGCTGTCAAGTACACATGCAAGTACATTTATAAAGGCAATTATGCTATTTACAAAAATCGAAAATGCTTCTTGATTACCTACAGTTGAATAACCGAGACGATGATACCAAGCCATACTTGTACTCAGATATTCCTCGACACTACGTGTTCAAAAAAGTAACACTTGCCGATGGACAAAAGGTCAATCAATGGGAAAAACGCAAAAGTTTTCACGACGTAATTGGCCGCATGTATTGCGGCAATTCCGCTCTATATGAACTTTTCAGCCTCCGTATTTTGTTATTGTATGTGAAAGGAGCAATCAGTTATGAAGATTTGAGAACTGTGAACGGTGAAATTCATCAAGCTTTCACAGTTGCGTGTTTAGCAAGAGGTCTTATAGAAGATGGTGCTGAATGGAATCGAGCAATCAATGAACCTAAGTCATGGATGATGCCCAGACAACTTCGCAGTCTTTTTGTTCGAATCCTCATTCATTACCAACCCGTTCACCCAAGAGATCTTTGGAAAGAGTTCAAAATCGTTTTATCAGAAGATTATATCAGACGATTCGGGCATTCAACTGGCACAATGAGAGCTTATTCTCAAATAAAAGAGATATTAGAGAAAGAAGATTGGGGTCTATCGAAATTTCCCGAAATGGAGCTTTTGCAAGAAATATTGATTGGACAAAACCAATACGATAAACTGAATGTGAAACAGAACGAAATTTTCTATTTGATTATCCGAGTTGCAGAAGGATGTTATACTTTTGCGAAATGTTTTTACATTGACGGACCAGGAGAATCAGGAAAAACTTTTGTTTATGCAACTCTGTTCTACTTATTGAAAGGTCAAGGTAAAAATATTTGTACGATGGCCTACACCGGCATTGCTGCAACATTACTTTCTAATGGAAAAACAGTGCACAAAACTCTTGTTTTGCACTCGCTTTGCACTTGAAGTCATGGACAGAATATTGCGTGATTTCATGTCTAATGATTTGCCATTTGGTGGAAAGATTGATGTATTGGGTGGAGACTTCAGGCGATTGCTGCCCGTAAATGAAAGAGCAACTCGCAGTGAAACAGTCAATTCATTAATCAAATTCGGTACTTTGTGGAACTCTTTCAGAATGCACTGTTTATCGGAGAACATGCGAGCTATACCAGAAGAAAAAGAGTTTTCTCAATTTCTTCTTGGTACATGGGCAATGGTACTTTGAATGACAATTCGGAAAATATTCAGATTCCGGATAGATGTATTGCGGATATCAATTCTGATATAGTTTCAGATACATATGGTGATGTGATCAAAAACAAACAATACAGAATTGCGTCAAAACACGCTATACTTTCCACAAGAAATATAGATGTTGATGAGATTAATCTCAAAGTCATCAATTTACTTGATGGGGAAACAGAACAAATTTATACCAGTATAGATAGTACGGAAACAATCGTCGACAAAGGAGACATCAATCATGAGACCACACTGACGGAATATTTGAACACTTTGAATCCTCCGAGCTTGCCACCTCATGAATTAGGATTGAGAAAATACGCAGTGATAATGCTGATAAGAAATCTAAGCATAAGTGAAGGACTTTGCAATGAGACTAGATTGCTCGTATTACGATTTTCTCCCAACGTTTTGCGATGTGAAATTTTGACAGGTAGTAGAGCGGGCGAAATCGCTTATCTCAATCGGATAACATTTCACTGTGAAAATACTTATCCATTTTCATTCAAAAGGAGACAATTTCCAGTCAAAGCAGCATTTGCAATGACAATCGACAAATCACAAGGTCAAACTTTTGATCCAATTGGAATTGATCTAAGAAAATATGTTTTCAATCACGGATAACTGTATGTAGCTTTTTCAACGGTTAGATCGTGGGATTCATTGAGAATTTATTTAAGTAGCGACGCCATACAAAATGACAAGAAAATCCAAAATTACGTTTTTCAAGAGATAGATAGCCTAATTAGAAAACTCCGCGGCTCAATATATTCGAAAAGTTTGGTGTAATATAATATATGAATATAATGAAATCTATACCATAGATGAAAATTTAATTTATATTCGAGATGGAAATAATTAGGTTCGATATTTTCAATAAGTATATTTAGCCTTAGAAATGGAGCTTTATTTAAATGATATTTGCTTCTAATTAGATTGATTTTGATTTTCATATTTTCAACAGGTGGCATATTCCTTCTAACTTACCTAGGTTTTATGAATAATTCAATTCAAAAATTCATTGACCAAAATTTTAATAGATCTTAATTCGCATTTGAATAGAGTTACATTTGAGTGTTCTCAAGTAACATAAGAGTAGAATTTCCGCGCGCGTAGCGCACGGTATGTTCTAGTTTAGAATATTCTTGAATGTTTTAAAGTCTTCCTAACTGTTTATGGTATTTTTAAATTATGGAATATTCTGAACTTTACTGAGATATTCTGGAATGTTTTGAAATTTTTTAGAATGTTCAAGATTTGTCTAGATTAGTCTAGATTTTAGAAAAATAGAGTACTATTATTATTATACCATTAGGCCGTTTCCCTTTCGGGGTAGGTGTGAATTGCTCGGTTGGAAAGTAGTGTGTGGATGGGTATATAGGTATAGGGTAGATAGGTATATAGGTATAAGGTATAGATATTTTAGATTGTCTAGTATTCTCGTGTTATTTATTTAAATAACACGTTTATTCCGCAACACTGCTCCGACCCAGGTTGCTGATCAATCTCTCTAGCGATCACCCTACGTGGAGAGCCTCAAAAAAATTTTATGTGTGGTTCCCCCCTGGGCTCATTAGTAACCAAGGTCTTTGTTTCAGGCGTCATTCACTCTACGCACATTCTTTTTATAAACTGTTTGTCGCGAAACTTTTCTGTCCTGGCATACTACTCTAGCTTCCTTCACGTCCATGCATTTTTTCATGCAAGCTCTCGTATTTCTATGGCTTCTCATGTCTCTTCGGATTAATGTCTCATTCACAGATTCTAACCATTCTTTCAGCGGTCTACCTCTGGACATTCTGCCATTTACTTTACCTTTATACACCTGTTTGGTCAGTCGTTCATCTTTCATTCTTTCAACATGTCCGAACCACCTTAACTGATTTCTTTCCCATATATCAACTAGTCTCTCCCCTGTACCACATTCTTTGAGGATTATCTCGACTTTGTTCATCAGTGCTTTTCCGCGTATTGTGCGCAGAGGTTTCATGACAATCGCGTTCATTTTACTCTTGTCCTTTTCTTGACATGTCCATGTCTCGCTACCGTATAGTACAGCCGGTACAAATTAAGATTTATATAGGTCATTTTAGTTTTTTTTTTAATTTGTTTTTATTTCTGAGGATGAACCCTACTCTACCAATAACCTTCTTACCCTCATTAATGCGCCTATCTAACTCCTCATCTATTTTTCCGTCGCTAGTGAATAGGCTACCTAGATAGACGTATTTGTCAACTTGCTCTAATTTCTCATCATTCAGGACAATGTTGCACATTGTTTTCTCACTTTTTCCTTCAAAAACCATTACCTTTGTTTTATTTACGTTAATTTTGAGGTCCATGTTCTTCATGCTTGCATTAAGTTCATTCAACATTCTTTGCAAGTCCTCGATTGATTCTGTCATAAGAATCTTGTCATCTGCGAAAGCCAATCCACGCACCTTCACAGTTTCGAGATGTACATCTTCTTCGTCGAAGAGGGCCATTTTTAGAAACTTATCCATAAATATGATAAATGGCCATGAGGACATAACGCATACTTGTTTCATACCTTGCACAATATCGAAATAGTCACTCAGTTTCCCATTTACCCTTACACTCGCTTTACTGCCTGCATATATTGTTTGTATTGCTTGAAGGAGCCATCCATTGACTCCATACTCGTTGAGGACTTCCCAAAGTTTACTTCTATTCACCTTGTCAAATGCTATTTCTAGGTCAACAAATGCACAGAAAACTTTCTTTCCTGCTCTTAAGCTTTTTTCTGTTATCTGTCTTAAGCTACATATCTGATTGGTACATGATCTTTCTGGCATAAATCCACTTTGGACTTCCCATATATTTTCTTCTGTAATTTCCGTCACCCTACGAATAAGTATTTTTGAGTATATTATACTTACGGTACTTGTAAGCTGATACCTCTATAATTACTGCAGTTTTTTCATCTCCCTTTCTTTTGTATATGGGTACGATAATCGCGATTCTCTAATCGTCTGGGACTTGTCCCGTCTCGATACATAAATTTATCAATTCGCACAACCTGTGAGTTACGTACTCACCACCGTATTCAAGCATTTCAGCGCTAATACTGTCAACACCAGCAGCCTTACCATTTTTTACGTTCTTAATTATATCTCTAACTTCAGTGACACAGACTTTGTCAATTGGGGCTTCTAATTCATGATGTTCTATGTCACAGTTCTGTTGCCCTACATCTTCACCTCCTAATAATTCTTTGAAAGAGTCTTTTAAAGCGTCTACTATCCCGTCTGTATCATATAGTATTTCACTTTTGCTGTTTCTCATGCTTAGAAACTCTGTTATTTTACTTCCCTTTATCTCTTTAAATATTAGTTTCATGGTTTCTTGAAAGTCGTTTTGTAATTTCTTCTTTTCTTCTGTTCTGATTGTATCTTTGCTTTCATTGACTAGTTGTTTAACTTTCCTCTTTTTGTGTCTGTGATCATTTTCAAGCCTATTTCTCTCCTCATCGCTAAGACCTGTGATGTTTAATGTTCTCTCGTACGCTTCTTTATTTCCTTTTTGGGCTGCCTTAATTTCATCATTCCACCATGCACAACCAGATTTTCTTCCTACAACCGCCGTACCTCATACTTCAATCGCAGTTTTAACAATGATATCCCGCGCCGTCTATATCTTTATTGCTTCTAAGCGCCTCACAAGTTGCCTCATCTATGCGTTCGATAATTATTATCCATCTTTAGTTTCTTTTCGTAAAGTAAGATATTCTTGCGAATAGATTATTTTGCAATTTCATTCAATGCTTAATGTTCCTATCAGAGATTTGCAACTTACGGGAACACTGAACAATTTGCAATGAGATAAAATTTTGAAACAGCAAATACGTAGATGTAAAACTCTGTACTCTTTTGGCTCTGTGACTTGAAACTAAACTATAGCGTTCGTTAACATATTATTTCTTCACTTCTTCATCAAATTTTTAATCTCGTATGCTGTTTTTAAAAATCATTAATAGTGTTGGAAAACAAATTTGCTCCTATGTGTAAGTATTGAGTATGTGAAACTACGCATTCAAAGCCGACGGAAGAATTCGATTGTAATTTAATACAAATTTTTAAAACTCAGAACAAAATATTTTTCAGAGTTCCATTAGTTTTGGTAAACGTTCGGCTAGATGATAAAATGGCATACAATTTAAGATGATGTGTAAAATTAGAAGTTTAATGTTTAGGAATTTATACTTCCTCCGCTCACCACTATTTTTGCACTATTCAAAAGAGAGATATATGAGAAAGTAATTTACTCGAATTTTTAAAAGAAAAACGCAAATAAGGATCGTATATAATTTATTAATAATTTTATCGTCACAGAGGTCGTTACAATATGGGAAAACACTAAGTTAAGACAGAAATTACCAAAATTCTCTGAATACATTAAATTAACACCTTAAGTTTTTACAAAGTTAATACTTTCCTGAGAAATAAATAACCTGACTGCATAATAATAACAATGTTAATAAATCCATTAAACTATTAAAATACCTAGGTTGATTATAATTTAATATAATATACCTGTATAGTGTACTACTAGACGTAATTAATATTTTATTAATACATCGGTGACGAATAATGAACAAATTAAATATACACATATGAAAATTGCATGAAACTTATAATTATGATTTGGTTTCTTATACGTATTTTTTTACATGATTCTAGAAAATATTTCGACTTTTGGTGCCATAAAATATTTATTGCCAGCAGAATTTTTATTCTTCAAAATCTACGTTTTTTGTAATTCTAAAGAGAAACAGTAATATGTCTTTCATGCGTCGGCAGCGACTATATTTCATAAGAAATACTCAAATATGTTTTAATTGAGCGGTTGGGCGCAGAATAACGGTGTCCTTGCATTTTCAGAATTCACGTATATTTTATTTGTTTTATACATAACTTCATGAAGAACACATTAATAACAAGTGACTTCTGAAAATGCAAAAACACCGTTATTGCACCCAACTGGTCATATGTTATATATGTTACAGGCAAAGTATATAATCCGTAATAAAAACTTTTTATTTTCGAGGGGGAAAAGCGACTTTGAACAAATTTACCCCGCCCCGCCACCTCAGGACGCAGGGCGGGGGGGTAACTTTGTAATTTCAAATGGGAACCCCAATTTTTTATCGCAGATTCAGATTCTCCTTCATGAAATACGTAAGTTTTATTCGAAAATTTTTTTTCGATTCGCGAAAAAGAAAACCACCCCCCATGTCTCCTGGGGGGTGGGGTGGGGTAAATTTTGTTCAAAGTCGCTAAAGAAGAACATGATAAATTGACGAACACTTAGAGAATTGAACACACGTTTACTCGCTATTTATTAAGAACATGGCATACTGGAATGACATTTTACTTGACACTGCACTTTGTTTTTTACACACAAACACTTATTGGTTTTACATTTTGTTTTGTAGGAATATTTGAAAAAAATTTTGCCCCGTTGAAAAATCTTGAATAGTATCATCAATTATTAACTTACAACTTTCATCAGATTTTGACGTTTCTTTTTAAATAGAAGCTTATTACACTTTTTAATTTTCGTGACAAAAGATTTAAAAAAATATATTTTAACCATTTTTTATTCAACAACAAAGTTGATTTTTTTTAATTTTAAAAAGTGCCATTTTTCAAAGATTTTCGAATTTTAAAAAAACGTCATGAATCAGTGCAAGAATAGGGTGGTCCAAATTTATACCTGTACGCACGTCTCGACAAAGTGGGCGGAGAACGTCGGCAAATTTGTATGAGAGCTTCGATTTTAATTACCTGCCAATTTGGAACTAATTTAGATTAAATTGTAAAATTGAATTTAACTATATGGTCATTAAAATAATATATATTCATTACCTGAGTTCGGTCTGACATTACTTAAAAAGGCCGGGCAATTTGTGAAATGAGAAATTCCATGTCAAATCATGAAGTTTAACACGGATTTCCCATAAGAAAAATATACATTTTTGTATAGTTGATTCAGAATCGTTAATATTAGGTAAATCAAGTAGAAATTCATCATTTTTCTTTAAAATTAGCCATTAAATACAAATAAAATCTTATTTTTTAAATATCAACCCCATAAGTCTGCTTCGAAGGGTTCCAAAAAAAACCTTGTAAGTAAACAATTTAGTTTTGCGAGTTTTAGCACTAATTATGATTTTTTGTGGTTTTTTTAAATGCAAATGATTAATAATGCTACATTTTATTGCTAATTAGATGTTTATATAAATTATTCAAAGAATTTATTATTGTTTTTAGCAATTTTCTTTTAGTCTTGAGTTATAAAGTTGCGGTTTTTTCTCCAAATTTTTCAACTTATTATCAACTGTTGAGTTAAAACGAACCAACAATAAATTAAATCTAACATAAATAATTGTTCAAACAATTTATTGTTATTTATCACAATATTCTCTTAGAATACTGCGAGAAAGTTTCAGTTTGTTCTATAATTTTCTGTTAGGTAATAATGGATGCAATTTAACAAGCATTATTGTTTAAATAAATAATTATTGTTTATAACTATATTTTTTATTATTACTTTTTAGATGCGGGTTTTTTCTGAAATTTTGAACTGTTTTTTAACTTTTCACATTTGCATTATTATATTACCTCACTCTAAGTACAAAGTGAACTATGAGTAGAAAATTTCAGGAAAAGATAGTAATAAACAATATAAATTTGTTAAAAAACATTAGATTTGTTAAATTGTCTCCATTATTACCTCACATTAATTGAAAAGTGGAAAAATGTTAAATGTTTCATCAAAAACCACAACTTTCTAGTATTATTCAAAGTAATGTTATTAAAAATAATACTAAATTGTTTAAACACATATTTTTGTCAACTTGAATTAATTATTACCTCACTCTAATCGAAAAGTCGGAAATAAGTTAGAAATTCGGAAAAACCGCGACTTCCCAACTTTATTCTGAGTGAAAATTCCTAAAAACTATATATTTAATTGTTTAATTAATGTATATAAACATATAATTAATAATATAAAGTGCATTTTTAATTATTTCTCGAATACTAAGGAAGATCCTATTTTTATATTCACCGGGCTTTTAGAGCACATCGTAAACTATCTTTAAAAAATGTTTGACAGAAAATCAAAAGTGGATTTTTTTCAAAAATTGAGTTTAAATATTTGTTTCTAAAAAATCCAAACATTTATTAAATTTCTGTTTTCAACAAGTATATTTTTTCAGCTGTGTCGTATTGTGAATCATAAAAAATACAGCTTAATCTATATAATAGAGAGTATTACATACTTTGCCTGGACTTTGTTAGGCATTATATATAATGCCTAGGGATTATATATATTGCCGGATTATATACTTTGCCTGTAACATAAACACATCTTATCATCACCAACTTAAGGTACAAATCTTCAGATATGTTTCATTTAAATTTAGCGCTTCAATTGGTAAAAAAAATAAATACGTAATATAAAAATATTTTTTGTATAAGTCTAAAATTATATAAAAATTTATTTGATAAAATCATCCAAACAAAATTCTTTTATTCAGTCAGGAGAATACAATTCTGTTTGAACTAATTTTTACCTATTTTTTGAGCTGAATTATTCAACTTTAAATTTTAATCAAAATTAAATCTTTATTTGAAGGTCGAGTCCGTGTTTATAACACGATCGATTCTAAGCGTACGGAAATGGCAAGGTGAAGGTGGAGTTGGAAAAGGAAGGGGTGTGGCTTATGTCCGGACATATAGACACTACCTTAGTTAAATTCAACCCCATTTTGTTGTAAACATAACATTCTTTTATAGTTCATAAAATACATTACATAAAAATATATCAAAATTATCAATCTTGTATTATATGTTTCAGTTTTCACAATATAATCCGTCTGATACGTTTTAATCTTCGATATTCACTTTTGTTTATCTTAAGTATAAGGGACCTTCTACTACAGAACAGGAGATTTTGTTAGAAAGTTTTAACTCTTAGCAAACCAATGTTCAAAATATTTGAATATTCTTATATGTGAAGTGTTAGATGAATAATAATAATAGCAGTACTAGTATTACCGATAAAATTTCGAGAAAAAAAACGTGTAGTATTTTCATTTTGTGACAAAATCTCCAGTGGTGTAGCAAAATATCCTTGTTTTATAGTAAAAACAGTGTATCCTCTTTTATACAATAAAAGGCAACCCAAGTAATGGTTACAATGTCGGGCGGATATAATATTATTAAGAAAAACAAAATATCTCTCGAGAGCAAAATCTATGATTTCTTTGGGATTTAACTCATTTAAGTCTTTCGTATGTAAATATCTGCGTTTTTTCCAATCCGGAAATAAATGCGAGAGATGCTTGTTTTGAGTCGCGTGCGTTTCTAACCTAATAGAATATAGATAACGAGCTGAAAACTGGCCATTGGCAAAGATATTGCCATTGGGCCAATAAGGGCCTAGAATACAGCGTCTACTCATTACTGATTTATTATGTATAATAGCGTGGCACTCTGCAGCCTAATTTATTAAAGCACTTAGGCAAGGCGCACAACTCTGGGGGTTATCACGGTACGTTTACGTCCTCGTCTTGGCTCTCGAGCGCGTTTAGGCTCGTTTGGCATTTGAGACACCCTATATAAATAGACGCACTCTGCTCTTACAAAAGGCACTTTGTTACCCGCCGGGCAGTCAGAAAATCGATGGGGCTGGTCCTCGCGGGTCAAGTCCGGTATTTTAAAACATTCTTTTTTCCCCACCAATCGACAAATTTAATTACATTTAGTCCTTATCTCTTTAAAAAATAAAAATTGATTAGCGGAAATGGGGGCATGGTGTCAGTGCGGGGCACGGTGACATTTGCAAATAATGCTCGTGTTTCTTGATTATCATATTTGTTTTGTCACATAGAATAGCTTTCTTGAGTACCAAAGAAATCTATTTTACGTACAAACTTAATATGAATATGTACAAACACGAGCATTAGTTGAAAGAGTCACCGTGCCCCGCACTGACACCATACCCCACTTTCCCCTACAATGAAAAGCTTTCACAAATGTATTTTATTATAATATTTTAATGCTCTACACTGGGGGGGGGGGGGGGGATTATGAATCTGGGGCCTATTTCATAAAACCTACAAGCTAAAATTTACAATTAAAATAAGTCTAGTAACTTTTTGCTTGTAGTAATAGTGTGCGTTTCACAAAGTCGTTTGTACTTTTTACACGTTACAAGTGCGGCGACTTCTTCTACAAGTAATATCGCGCAATTCTACAATGGTTTTGTTTCATAAAGCTAATGGCTTGTAAGTAGCACTTGTGATTTGTAGACAAATTTCGGAGAGTCTTTGCAGTTTTGTAAAAGTGGTAATAGTAAATACAAGTTATCTTTTAAGAGAGTTTACTGAAATTTCTGACCGTCGAAATTGGTTTATGGATTAATTTAAGAACCACTTATTGGAGTGTAGATATAATTATCGGTTACACTGAAGTTGATGAAGCATAATATACGTTTTAAAAGAAGTGTATATATTTGAGGTTAGGAAGGGCTGGAAAACGTTGCCCGTGACCCGTATATTCATTGCTTGTAATTTGAGTGACACTGAAAGGATACAGGAAAAAAGAGGCTACTACTAACGTTATTGAAATATAATATTGATATACAAACTTATATATTCATGCCATAATAATTTCTTTTTAAATATTTTATTATGTATCACCGGAAAGTATCGGTATGCTCCTTGTAGCAACTTTTACAATATATATGAAATTGATTTTTTTGTAATGATAGCACGAAATTAAATTTTTTTATTTATCTTTTTAAAGGTATAAAGTAGAAACGGCGATCCTGCGATGATACGTTAAGTGCGCCTGCGCGCAGTTGTAACAGCGCTTGTAAATTGTAGGAGATATTACTTGTAATTGCAAGTGGCCCACCGTGGACCTTTTTTGAAATTCTGTCTCAAAATCGTAGAACTTTGGATCGGAATGACATAGAGGGATATTATGTTTTTAAAATTAAAGAAAAAACCTTTTCGAATATAGAAAAATTATAGAGAAAGTCAAAAAAAATTGTGACCTTGAAAATCTGTGTTGAAGATGGAATTTTGGGCAAAAAAATCGTTTATTGAATACCAAAAACGCGTAGATTTTACCTTTTATGTGCAATACATATTTTTTTTATAGATTTTTGCATGCCCAATCCGAATCTGACATGTAAATCGTTGTAAGACAAAATCCAAAATGGCGGAGCCAATATGGCAGCATAAAATTGTAAAACGAAACCGATTTGACTAAAATTTACTACAATGTGGTTTTTCAGGTCGCTGATTACAAGTCCAAGGTCAACATTAAAAAATTAAAAATGGTCGATCCAATATGGCTTACCGAAATTGTAAAAGGAAACCGATTTGACTAAAATTTGCTACAAAGTGATTTTTCAGGTCGCTGATTATAAATCCAAGGTCAAAATTAAAAAATTAAAAATGGCGGATCCAATATGGCTTACCAAAATTGTAACAGGAAACCGATTTGACTAAAATTTGCTACAAGGGGGTTTTTCGGGTCGCTGATATGAAATCCAGGGTCAAAATTAAAAATGGCAGATTCAATATGGCAGACCAACGTTGTAAAAGCAAACCGATATGACTGAAGAATGCTACTCGGGGGGTTTCGGGTCGCTGATTTCAAATCCGGAGTCAAAATAAATTTTGTTCTATAATTTTGGTCCGCCATATTGGATCCCCCATTTTGAATTTTTCAATTTTGACCCCGGATTTGAAATCAGCGACCCGAACCCCCCACCCCCTTGTAGCCATTTTGGATTTTGTTTTACGACGATTTGCATGTCAGATTCGGATTGGGCATGCAACAATTTATATAAAAACATGTATAGCACATAAAATGTAAAATCTACGCGTTTTTGGTATTCAATAAACGATTTTTTCTTGTACAAAATTTTATCTTCAGCACAGATTTTCAAGGTCACCGTTTTTTTTACTTTTTCTATAATTTTTCTATATTCGGAAAGTTATTCTCTTTAATTAAAAAAAATATATCCCTCTTGGACATTTCGATCCAAAGTTCTACGATTTTGAGACAGAATTTCCATAAAGATCCACTGTGTGGGACGTAAAGCTTTTGTGAAACACAAAATACAAGAACTTGTAATTACAAACTAGCAATATAGGGTTAGAGTGGGGCGAGATAAGCATAGGGGGTAAGATGAGCCACTCAATTTTTTCGTAGGCTATCATTTCTTTTGTAACTGTTCTTTGTACTAATATCAGGAAGAACGTTATCAAACTTCTTTTACAAAAATTTTCGCTTAATGTTGAATAAATTTGGAAAAAACGAAAGTAAAAATTTTAAGACCTGTATTCTGCTATTTTGCATTTGTTTAGAAAGTCCAAGAATGACATAAAATCACATATTAGATGTTTTTCCAGAGATTATTTAGATAGCTTATTTATTAAACCTTAAGTTTTCAACAGATTTATATATAATTGTAAACCAGAAATAAGCGAAATTTTGACTTGACTTGAAAGTGTGATATGGAGCGAAATGAGCCACTGTTCTGGGGCGGAATGGGCCAGTTCTTCCTGTGCATGAAACCAGCCTCTTGTGTAGCAGTCACAGTGGCGGACCCACGGAGTAATAATAAGGAGACCGATCACCGTACATGCGTTCTGACTGCGGTAACTGTACATTTACTGCCCAGTTCAGAAGTTTCTAATCAGCACATTATGGCCACTCGGTCATGCGCACTGTGATCTGCTATCTCCTTTTCTCGCGCGAGAAGTGTGCGAGTGAGCGCCAGTGCATGACAACAACTCCGTGATGACAACAACGACACCAAATTGAGGTTATATCAATGTTTATAAAGATTTCGAAAGACTTTCCGAATTGTACAAAAAATAATCTGAAAGATTTTAAGTCCATTTTGTTTATTTTTCAGGATTAATAAATTTGTCTTAGAAGTAATCTTAATCGTTTTAAAAAATATTTAGAAGTTTTGAAAAAATTTACAAGATAATTTCAAATTTAAAAAGATTCCAAAAAATATAATATAAAACGTAAATTTTTGAAGATTTTGAAATAGAATTTTAAAGCTTTTTAAGGGTTTTCAAACATTTCATGATAATAGAAAATTTTACTTACGATTACTAGGAGAATTTAAAGTGAGTTTTCATTTTTAATAAATTCTAAGAGAATGTTTAAAAACATTTTAAACCAATTTTAGTTTATAAATAACAATTGAACCATTATTAATTTAGAACGACTTAAAATTAAAATAATTTAAATTCTACTTTTAAAATTGTTCAGTTAAATATTATTAATATTTACGGGAACGTAACCTCAGTTTTCAGTTTTCATTAAACACGGCGCTCACTCGCACACTTCTCGCGGAAGAAAAGGAGATAGCAGATCACAGTGCGCAGGACCGATTGGCCATAATGTGCTGATTAGAAACATCTGAGCTGGGCAGTAAATGTACAGTTACCGCAGTCAA
>CAKNWT010311997.1:0-13366 GCA_932066315.1 Andricus coriarius | reverse complement strand
AAAAAATTAAAATTTGACGTGGAAAAAAATATGACCAAGAGGCCAACGAAAACGACGGCGTTTCGGGCGTATCCCCTTTTGATCGCCGGCGGTTCAATTGATGGTCTAGTCGCGGTTCTCCGCGTGTGGGAGCCGAGCGGCGCTCGACAGTTAACTTCACAATGGTTCTAATCCGCTCTCTAATTATAACTCCATACCAGGAATCCAGTGATGTTTGTTTAGATGAGTTTTAAGTATTTAAATCTTTCTTCGTTCGTTCAGTACATAATCTTTGTACTATGAAATAAAAAGTATTATGTTGGCATGTTATGTTATTATGTTGGAAGAAGCATTATAATAAATGCGTTTTGAAATAAAAGTTTAAAAATACGTACTTTTGTGAATTTTTATTTCGTAAATTCCACTTTTTCGCATTAAAACGAATAAATATTAATTCCGTCATGTAGCATATACCGCATATACTCAGCTTCCTTCATTTCAATGCCATTACATGCCCTTTCATTAACTTGACATTCATGCCAATGCCTTTTAATGCTGTTCATTTTAAGTTTTCATTTTAATGCGTTTCATTGCGCCTTGTGTATTAATAAGCATTCAGACAAAAATGCAATTAAAACGGATTGAAACGTTCCAATGCCTTCCAATGAACTCCTTGTTACCGGGTTCTTACCGGGCGTATTTTGTCAACAATATGCTGCTTAATTGTCAGCAGCTTTGACTTGTTCAGTGTGTGATTCAAGATCCTCAGTTCTTGGGAGAACTTTCGAACCCTTTCCGTGAATGGTCTATCAGATGTTATGTAGTCAATCACACATTGAACACGGGACGCATTCTGTCTTGCCCATCCAATCTTCTTGTTCAGTTGATGCAAGCGTCTTTTGATTCATCGTGAAAAACATTTTGCCACATAACCCATCCTGCAGGATACTGTCCAGGGAATAGGTTCAGCTTTTCAACGTTCACTGCAACAATTTCAGACTACTTTGCGGTGTAGTAATTTTTTAGAAGCTGAAAAGGAAGTTCTTTTCAACATGTTTAAAATCAGTTTTGCACCTTTCACAGATCCTCTTGATCTCCACACAGGTTCTTTGCGAAATAAGCATGCGCACGATAAGTATTACACAGAAAATTTTAATTGCATTCAACCGTTAGAGATTGAAATAAAGAAAGATGGCGATGAAGATGCAGATGAAAATAAAAAAACATTATTATCATTATGTGCCAATAATGAAAAGCTTAGAAAATGTAGTGGCCGATAAGAATGTTCGCGAACTTTTCGAAAACACTAGGACAGCGACAAACAATAATGTATTCTCAGATGAATATGATGGAAAGGTAAATAAAAAAAGTCAGTTTTTACATTAAAAAATCCAGTATGATTTATCTAATTGCATTTCAAGATGCATTCGAAATCGTAAAACCGCTCGGATCGTCAAAAAAGAAATTTAAACTCGTAGGCCTGTACATAGTGCCAGGTAATTTGCCACACGCAGAAAAAAGTGTAGTTGGGCCTACTAGATGAATCTAGTTACGCGGCAAATGGTGTCCATAACTAGACATCTAGTAGCGTGTTGCCCCCCACTACTCTTTTACTCCCTTCGCTGCTCCCTCCTACACCCTTCACCCACACTATTCCTCTCTCTAGCCAGCTTTATAATTTTCGGCGTCGTCACCTCCAGTTTCTTGCAGCCACTTGCATTTCCGTGTCCCGTTCGTTATTCTGACCATTTTTGAGTTGCATGAAGCGAGAAGCGACGTGTTTTTATTTTTGTTTCTATTTATGAGTATTAAAATAAGTAACTTCAGTGACGATACAGTGGATAATCTGCTGGACTTGTGGAACCTTTTCTCCTACAAGGCTATATTTCAAGCAACGTAAACTTTGTCTTTCCTCAGTGTCCCCGCCATGTTGTTTTGAAGATAATGCTTCATGCCGTTCGATTTCTTCCTCAAATATAAAATAATACCTTTGGCCAGTGTTTAATAAACGATTATCACTTTTATTATGCTGTGTACATTTTCAAACCTACCCCGAAGATCCTCAAAACATACTTATCTTCCTGAAAAGAAAACTTTTTCAGAACGCTATACATCTGGTAAATTTTACCAGAAAACTAGTTAAATTACCTAAAAACAGGAATGTAAGCCTAACTTAATGTTCGGTTACTTTTACTAGACAGCTAGTTAGCCCTACTAACCACGGAAAGTTGGCCGTACTAGATGTCTGGTAACTCATACCACATGTCTTGTAATTCTAACTAGACAGAGTTTAACTAAACTGTCTGACGCGTCTAACTAGACAGCGTGTTGGTTCATATTTTACTAGACTGTCTAGTAGGGCTAACCAGAATCCTTGTTACCCCAACTAGACATTTTTCTCCGTGCAACTTTTTTAAGATCGAAGTTACGTAATATGAAACCAGTTTTATTGTGTCGCGAGAAATACGTAGAAATATATGGATGGGATAAAGTTTTGAAACATATTATGACAGAATTGAAGTTGTTAGAATCTGAAGGATTAACAATCTGTTTTCAGGGTAGAAGAATACATTATCTTGGAACGTTGCTGGCAATGTTGGGCGATAACTTAGGAAGTCATCAAATTAGGGGTTTTACAGAAAATTTCAGCTCCTTAATAAACTTTTGTCGATTCTGCAAAATAAGTAGAGACATGTCGAAAGCAGGACTGTACAGGGTGCAGAAGCTTCGAAACGTAGATAATTATCATTTATTTTGTTTGCAACCCTGGTTTGCCACCTTGCCCAGCTCAATATTTATTTCAATAATCGAAAATAAAGCACTAATTACAGTTATTTACACCTATTTACAGAAAATCTTATATCTAGAACCTTATTTATATTATTGATGAAAGCGAGAGTGCGAGAGAGAGAGAGAGAGAAATAACGCAAACGCACCTTAATCTACTTATGCTATTACATAACCATTACTGACAAATCTTTACGCTTTTAGTTTAAGCGACTTCCGTTTCCTTTTTCTTTCACTTCTCTTGTACCTCCATTTTGCCACTTTTTTGCATCCATTCTTTCTCCCAATCCATCCTCCCTTAGAATCTTTACGACATTCTCTTGCCAGCTTCCTTTATCTTCCATTCCTCTTCTACATCCTTCCCATACATGCTCCAATGTTTCCTCTTCCTATTCACAGATTCTGCACTTCCTGTTCTCTTTCTTTTCCCAATACATACCGGCCCTTATCTCGTTTCCCAATCTAAATCTTGCTATTCTGGTCCATCTTTTCTCTCTCCATCCCTTTTCTAAATACTTTGGTACTCCTTCCTTTTCTATCATCTTACACCATTTATTATATTTTGATTCCTCAATCATTCCCCATATTTCTATTAATTGTCTTTCCCTCTCCCTCCCAGTAAAAAGAAACTAATCGGGGCGAATTCCAGCGAATAAACCTTTTTGAATTTGCCCGAATTCCTCTTTCTGATTCGTTTAAACGAATTGAGCCAGCGCGAATTGAATTGCGTTTCAATTCGTTTTGATTCGTGGTCAAGGTAATTTAAAAAAAAAACTGATAAAAATTGCATGCCTCGAAAATCGAACCAGCGATCCCAAGTGTATAAGTCCAGAGGGCGACCACTGAGCTACGGGACTCATTGATATTTATTTACAACGGATCCTTTATGTCCAGCGCGTTGGTTATAGCTTACGAATTCGATTGAATAGGCCAGCCTTTAACTGCATTCGCGCTGACGAAATCAGGCGAATTGGAGCTTGACTTTAAATCTCGCGAATTAAAATAAATTGGCTGACACTGAAATTAATTCGTGCTGACACATTCAAATGAATTAAGTCTCATAAAAATTGTGCGCCGAATTTGAGCGGATAGCAGATTTGAAGATTAAATTACTTATTTCCGAATTTACAAGAATTAACGACTTGCTTCAATTCGAGATTTTCGCAAAGCGAGATTCACGAAGGCTCTAACAAATTCATCTCAATTCGCCTCAATTAGTTTTTTTTTTACTGGGAAACCATGTAAGTGCACACATTTTGTGAACGGATTAGAAAGAATTAAATTAATCGAAAATACATCATGTAAGTATGCAATTAAAAATAACCATGAGAGGTGTGTCTACTGCTCACATTAAAAGGAATTTAAAAATCCTCAAGGAAATAGAAAAGAATTGGTTTTGGTGATAAACCTATTCTTTCGTTGGGAACGTCTCCCGATGGAAAAGCATAAAAAAAATTGGTTTTTTCGACCCACCCTAGTAGACATCCTGTCATTGAACATACAATTTTCAATAAATAGGTCTGTACTCTTTTCAGATGGCGTGCCTATTTCCAGTGTGGGATTCTACAAGAACTGAAAACTCGACTATAACATTACAACCGGTTGTGGATCTTCTTTTGAAGGCAGCCAATAAAAAACTAAATAAGAGTTGTACAACGCGAGTATTGGAAGATGATGGAAGTGCGGTCAGTGATGACGCTGTATTAGAGTTCTTGACCGCAGGAAACTCATGGCTGCAAGAAGTATTGCTTCTGCTTGAACTGAACGAAAAGTTGAAACCTGCGAATTCTGCGAAAATAATTACTGCGATGAAAGCAGCAGAGGCGTCAACTTTGTCCGAGCTGAATTGTAGCATAGATGGAAATAAATCTGAATTGAACACAGGTGGAACCCCTGCAAAATTGACTAGACTAGATTAATGGTATTCGTCCACTGATGACACTTTGCCTACTGTGATAAACCAGGACAACGGAACACTTACAGTCCATCCCACGACTCTTAACTGGGACAATTTTCAAATACAATGGCCAACAGCGGTTAACCCGTATTGGGAGTCACTAGAAGAAGGGATTCGTACGAAATTTTTAATAACGATAATGGTTCAAAAATTTGTGGATCAAAAGAGACATTTCTCTGTACAAGTTCAAGATACGGGAAAATTATACATGGATATTAATGACCCAGAAATTCTATTGGTAGCTAAGCAAATGGTAAAAGCTTATCCTTTGATATTTCAGGACACACATGATGGAGATGTGTTTGGAGTACGTTATGCCACAACTAAAATAAAAATAAAAGATAGAATTGCCTATTTAAACAGGCTTCCTCTCACAAACTTGCAAACTGCCTCCAAAAAAGTGCCAATCGCACATCAAAAAGCACTTACTTGTGCCATGGCAGGTTGTATCAATTGGCAACCTACATTTCATCCAAAACTAGAGACTAAGAAGACTTTACTAGCGAAGCAGGAAATACTTAAGCAGTACATGCTAATGACGGATGTCGACTTCTACGTATATATTCTTTTAGAAGCAACTTACACTGAGCAAAGAAGGTTTTTAAATAATATATTACAACTTCCATTCGCTGATGAAATACAAAATCAGTGGCCAATTCTTCTAATACCAGAATATCTTTTTTGGCACTACCAGAAGTTAATGGGTCACAAAATCACGAAAGTGACTGATAAAATGGTACAATAATTCTAATTCTAATTTATTAATAATAAATTCTAAATTCTAAAATGTTTGCTTTTAATGAACTGAAGTGGAAGACAAAGTCTATTCATACAGGCTCTAAGAAGAAGCCTAAGAGAAAAGGAAAGATACGTCAATACTGAGAATTAAGAGAATGAGCCTGCAATTGCTGAAGTAGATGCCACAGATTCAAGTATACAATTGCTGAGATTTGAGAAGATATTGAATAATGAAGTCCTAAAGTGCCAACAAGTTATTGAAATTATTGCGAATCACTTCCAGCATAATACACAAGGTTTCTTTGCAGTTTTTACGGTGAGTAGAGCAAATTAAACCTTGCGATAAATATTATCTTACAAGGTTCAGTAGGATGGCTGCATGTCAGGGAAAACTGTAACCATTTTTGTTGTCATTTATAGAAGATTCTGTATTCATTAAATTGTTAAAAGCTCAAAAGTCTAGTTTTGAAATATTGATGGTCAGGGAAAATGAAAAATTAATCAGGAAAAAGTCAAGCAATTTTGTAAAAGAAGTTTTGCAGCCACCCTACGGATGTAGTTATATTGAAATTGAGAAATATGTACCACATTCTTTTGTTAAATATAACTTATAACAAATTTCGTTTGTAATTGTGTTACAGGCTGCCGAAGACCTAATGGATCTTGCCAAACTGGGTTTGCCAAGCACACCATATATTCTACGAGTTGGCGGTACATGTAAATTTAACGATACAGTCTCTCCACTGCGTTTCCTCTTCTTATCCGAATTACCCCTTTTCTCTTAAATTCGAAAACCTTTCCCTTTAGCTTCTTATCCCTTTATATACGATATTGTTTTATATCGCTGTGAATAAAGTTCTAATAACATAAGTACACGGAGAAAAAAATCAGACTCTTATAGTATGCCAAACTCTTATTATTATAGCATGAAACTTAACGTACGAAATTGGTATGAATTTCTACCAACAATGGTATAAAGTTATACCTTTGTAGCATGAAATGTCTCATACTGTAAAAGAATAAAACGCATGCCGTTATTATTATTATTCACATCACATAAGAAATTATATTTCTTTATAAATACAGCGCACGTGTTCAACCGCATCGACCGCTATTTGAGCGTTCCGAAACTCTGAAAGTGATGTATCTAACGTGTCACCAGGGCCGAGTCAAGAAGAAAGGGGGTCATTTAATAAAACTATCATTTAAAAAAATAATTTTTTTATTTTTGCATAAAAAAAGTATCTCAGAATTTTATTTAAAAAAAAGTAGTGTTATTATAAATATAGAGTTTTATAAATTTGTCTACAGGCGTTGGATTAAGGGGCGCCAATATCTCGCTGCATCCCTGAAAACACGCTAGGCAGTAGGCGCTAGGTTCGTAGGTAGGCGCGGCCTAACATCTCTTTAGTAAGAGTACGCATACCCAAAATGCAAGAGTTTCTTACAACCGTAGCAAGGCGAAGTTCATACTATTCTCGTAAGGCACAACTGCCCTAAAAGCATGAAATTTTGTACTTTTTAAGCATGAAGGGATCCTTGCTTAAAATGTTAGAATTTTGTACTAGGATAGCAAAGAATGAAGCCTGCTATAATAGTATGAGTAGTACTCTTACTATTATAGGTTGATTTTTTTCTCCGTGTAGATCCAATGTTTTTAAGGGGGGATCCTGCTTTAAGAGGCCTAAAAAAGCGTTTTTGTGGGGATTTTTTTAGGACAGAAAAAAGTAATCAAGTTTAGCGAACGTTTTAGAATATTTTAATGCATATTTCAACCTGATAAAAAAAAATTTTTGAGAGAAAAATATTCAAACGTAGCTGATTTTTATGCACATTTGTGCAGCACCTTGCAATTGCAGTCTGCAATCGGCGGGAAAGGTGGAACTCGCAATTTTCGTCGGAAATGAAAAAACCAAACAAAAATTAAATTTTGTGTATATTTTTCTTCTATGTAAACTAAGAAAAATCCGAAAAAATTGTGAAATAAAAAATTTTCTCAAGTTTGAAAAAAATTTGCTGTTTGCCACATAAAAAAATCATTTTAGCTTGCTAAAAAGTTGTTTAGACATTTTTTTCTATGAATATTTTTAGTTAAAATAGAAGAGAATACAAAACTGAAGCTAAGAAGCCTTAGTTTGTTTTGATTGGTCGTCTAGTTTTCTTGCAATAGCGCCCGCCAGATTAGAAAAATCGTAAAAATGAAAACTCGAGAAAACGAGCTTCAAAGGCTTCAAAGTTTACGGTCAGAAAAACTGTCAATTTTCGATTACTTACAGTAATAATAGCTAATCAGCTATTCCTGCTCCACTTTTACGAATTCAAAATATGGTTTGGAAGGACCGTTGAAGCTTTTCAGGTACACAGTTCGGAGTTATTAGACCGAGGGGTGGAGCGCGCGCTTCATCTGCCCGAGCACTCGTATACCTGCTCGACACCCCACCCACCGCATTTAGTACTGTATCTTTGAAAATACTACGAATCAGCCTTTATTACTTTAGATACGTATTCTTAGATATATTAGGAATAGATTTAAGCAAATATTAAAAATATTGCATTTCTTATCAAAAGATTGTTACTTTTACACATGTAAAAATAAATATTTAATCTTTGTCCTTTATCGTGGAAAAGTTACCCTATTTTTCCTTTCTTGAGCTCTTAAGCTGGGATCCCTCAAATTTATAACAAGAAAAATTCAGTATACTGAGTTCTAGACGATTGAATAATAGTTGACCATTCTACTTTATATGATCATCACGTACGTTTGCAAACGAATGTATAACGATGAAGTTGCTGCATAATTGAATTCATGCTTAAGGTCTATTCTAAGCAATTTTATTCTTAAGGGTATGTAACAGATTGTGACGTGATGAATATTACATTGTATTATATTCGGCGACTGTACAATTTGAACACATTTCACCACTAGATGGGAATGTTACGGTCGACATATTAAAATTCCCAGCGTGGAATTTTACCTTTCGTCGCGGAAAGTTACCACGTTCCTGCAGGGTCCTTTTATTTCCCACGCCTGGCAATGTAAAATTTCTTTGATTCTTTTTACAGCCCGGTAACAAGAGAAGAATAGAGAAAAATTAATACTTTCAGATTTAAACGAAAAAGTGAGCATTATTTAATTTTTTTGAATGTGCTAATTTTCCATCGGGAGAAGTGCCCAACGAAAGAATATGTTTATCTCCGAAACCAATTCCTTTATATTTTTTTAACGATTGCCACTTGTGTTGTCTTCCATGCAGACGAACCTATTTTCCATTTTTTTAACTCCTCCTAAGGCGAGCAGTAGACACACATCTCATGGTTATTTTTAATTCCATACTTACATGATGTATTTTCGATTAATTTAATTCTTTCTAATCCGTCCACCAAATGCGTGCACTTAAATGGTTTCTATTCCTCCGTGTGCAACATAAGTTTGGAAATTTCAATTTTTTTGTCATGGTTAGTTTTAATTCCATACTTACATGATTTATTTTCGATTATTTTAATTCCTGCTAATCTGTCCCTTTTTTTGTCTATTTCTCCAACAGACACACGTGATACATGACAATGATGATGCCAGTCTAATTCAACGGGCCCAGTGAACCGGTCTTTTTGCGCGATTTTTTTATAATTTTTTTTTCCGTGCACGCTCTATTTAAGTTCTTTTTCAAAATACCATTCAAAAATTAACAAGAATCTCTGAAGAATAAGGCAGAATCCAAGTCCAATCAAAAGATGAGTATTCGGCCATTTCTGCTTCAAATAAACGTAAATAATTCAATTTATATACAATTCTAATGATTTTAAAAAGTATTTCGATGTACTCGAGCGAATTTTTATTTGACTTTAATGGTTAGAAAAGAATTTAGTCTCCCGCACGTCATGCAATGATGATGCGTTTTTTCTCAATCCAATTACACAGCTCCACACAAAAAATCGAGAAAAGTACCCCTGGAGTCTGGCTATGTCTATCATATGTTTTCGGAGTCGCTGAATCCAAATTCGGGGTCCGTTTGGCTCCATCACGTCAGATTTCGTCTATAACCTCAAAATACATGAAAATCGCTGATTTAAGGGGAAACATCATTCGTACCTATGAAAAGTGGTCATATCCTATGTTTTCGAGGTCGCTGAGTACGAATCCGGAGTCGGTGTGGTTCTATGACGTCACGCAACGTCCCTAACCTCAAAGAAAAACGGTGAATTGTTAATTTTATGTAAAACATGTATTTTTTAAATGCACCACAACAACTCCGAGTTCGTACTCAGCGACCTCGAAAACATAGGATATGACCACTTTGCATTGAAAAAATATATGTTTTACATAAAATTACCAATTCACCGTTTTTATTTGAGGTTAAGAACGAAGCGTGAAGGCATAGAACGACACCGACTCCGGATTCATACTCAGCGACCTCGGAAACATAGAATATGACCACTTTTCAAAGGTACGAATGATGTTTCATCTTACATCAGCGATTTTCATGTTTTTGAGGTTATGGACGAAATCTGACGTGATGGAGCCAAACGGACCCCGAATTTGGATTCAAGGGCCCCGAAAACATATGATAGACATACCGTTTTCTGCTTACCAGTTTTTTCTGTATTTGACTTTGACCCTAAACACGATTTCAGATGTTTAGCAGCCAAGTTGCAAAAGTTTAACCTAAACCAAAAATTCAAAGTTTTTTTTGGCTCCGTATAATTTTTTTGTTTGGCTGTGTAATTGATGCAAATTTGTACAACAGTAGTATGTACTACTTTGATATCAGTAAGTAATTCCAAGATATTTTATTTAGACTTGATAATTTTTATAATTTAAAATTTTTTTATAATATTGATCTTCGAATTGATCTTCGTAGGACTGAAATGTAACTGAAGTATTGTTTATATCATTTTATTTATGATATCATTTGAACATGATAATCTTTTATATTTTTAAAGTTATTGAAAACTCTATGACTGATTTAGCGTAAGAACGTACATTAAAAAAGAATGTTAATATCATTTAAATGTGCTCCAAGACAGATTACATATGAAATCGGTCAAAATATGTTTCTGTTCAATACATTAATAAAAAAATATTCATATACTTGACCCAAATTCTTTTTTTTACCTATAACTTAATAATCTAATACAATATTTATTTATTTAAAAAATGCATTTACTTCAATTTACAGTTGCGCCTTAAAACTGGCATTCCATTCCTTTCTATTAATTCTTTCTTTTACATTTCTCCACTTTTTGATTTCTCCCAATACGCTTCCATTACATTTTTCTGAGACGATTAAAAGGACTAGCTTTTGCGTCTTCAAAGTGACATTATTCTCTTTCTTTCTATTCTTTCTTTTGCATTCATCCACTTTTTAATTCCTCCCAATTCACTTCCATTAAATCTTTCTAAGTCGATTAAAAGGAATAAGGTTTGCGTTTTTTCTATTCGTTGGTGGAACTTTCGATGGAGGATATGCAAGCCGCCATCTTGGTTCCCCGCGAAATTCCAAATCGCTAACTTGATATCGAATTTTTAAGAAATGAATTTTGGTCTAGAACCTAATTAAATACGTATGTGTAACAAAACTGAAGTAAATTCAGCTGTAATATTTCAAGATAATAATATTATTAGGAAGATAAATGTTTTTAAACTTTATAATATAATGATCAACTGAAAAGAAAAAATGGAAAATTATTCTACTTACCGATAACACTTAGGTTTTAACTATTGATTCGAAATTTTATGTAATTCGAAATGTATATAAAAATGCATACATATAGTAAGAAATATATGTTTTTATTAAATTTAAAGAAAAAAACAAATACGGGTTCCTAACCTTGCTTTCTTCTGGATCTTATTTCGCTGAAACATACGAAAAAAATGCTAACAGGCAGTTCAATGACATATAACCATAAGCTTCAGACCCCAGATATTTAAATTATATTGTTTCAGTCATAAATATGAGTACTTACTGCACATAATTTTGAATTACAATTCGGTTCCCATTTGTCGCATCTACAATTTATAATACATATTGACAGTCTTTCTCTTTGTCCTATCGGAAAAGGATAGTGGTTAAATCCATCTACGTTTCTTTTTTTACAAGACGGATCACTACAACAGACCATTTTTAATATATTCTAAACTTAATTTTAACTAAAATACAGGATACGCTTATCGCATTGTTTCCCGCAAACTATCCAGGAACCAATATGGCGGTTGCATATTCCTGTCTAATATAGTACCCTATCTTAACTATACATAGTAATATATTTTCAATAGGATTAACTAAATAGGTGTCTTTTACAAGACTTACTCTATTGAAATGAATGAAAGTAAGATCTATATCACATTTAATGGTATTAGTCTATTAAACACTAACTTATAGATAATCAATGATGTGATCTAGTAGTCACAACTAAACAGTTTAGAAAAGGTACCTGTACTCGAGCAATAGTCACCAGTACCATAATAATCTATAATGTAAAACAGAATTCTTCACAAAAATTATTTCTCCATTTTTCTCTGTGTAATGTAAGTTCCGACATATTTCATATCATATTTTTATCCGGCTTGTAAGCCGGATAGAGCCTGATAGGAAACCATTTTCCGACTTGGAAGAAAATAGTCTCATAACGTAAGTTCCGATAGAGTTCCGATTAGGACCGAATAAGGTTCCATCAAGTAAACAATTCGATTCTATTTCCGATGTTCGCTTCAAAGCCGGATAGATCCAGATAGAAACCCGGTTTTAGAATTAAACGAAAAGAGTCTTCTAATGTAAGATCCAACAAAGTTCCGCATAGGGCCAGATAAAATACTATTTTCCATATGTCATCCGGATTAAAATCCGGATAGAGTCGCCAGTTTTCCGTTTAAGATTTTACGAACCAAAAGAGATCCACATAGAGAGGGAATAAATTCCCAGACAACAATATGCGCGCACGATGTCACGCACGGTGCAGGCACGAGTGCGAATAAATCGTCACGCGTGTCACGCAGATCATCAAACAGATGTGTCCGCATATGCGTGACATATGCTTCGCACGTCGTGCGAGTCGCACGCATGTCGATGAAGTCGATAATCGTTCCGCGTTCAATCATCAATTCAATTCATCGTTCAGATGTTAATTGAAAAAATCAGAATTTAATGACAATTCCCAAACTTCTGATATGAAGCGTTGGGTGAAAAAACAACCTAACCCGGGTTAGGTTGTTTTTTCGTAAATCGCTTTTTCGGAATCAGCAAACCCTAATTAGTTAGCACACAGCTTGAAACTAATATAAAAATTATTATTATTTACGTAAATCACGTTATACTAGAGTAGGACGCATGGAGATACGTCGCGCGCGCAGCTCCCGTTCTTCGCTCTGGCACAGCTGTGCAGACAGCAGCATGTAGTGACCAGCCGGTGAATCAGTGCGGTATTATTTTTATTGTTACTACTCAATAATTCATTAAAATCTAAATTTGTACAACAAGAATATCAAGACTGGTTATTGGTTGTCACAATGATGGGAGAAAGAAATTTACAATCTAGTGATGTTACGTCAGATGAGGAGTCTGAATTTGAGAAATGGTTTAAATTTATAACTTTCTTAACTTTTTAAAATATTAAGTTTTTGAAACACTTTTGAAACGATTTAAACTAAGTTTTAAAAATAGGATATAGAATATCGGTCGTATTTTTTCTGTCATCATTTTCCTGTCATTTTTCCTGACGTCGCGAAAAAATGACAGAAAAAAGATTACACAAAAAAAATGACAGGCCTGTCATTTTTTTCGTGTCATACCTTTTCGTAAGGGGAAGTTAGAATGAGCAAACGAATGAATTCCCTAGCAGACCGAACGAACGGAACGGATACGCTACAGCGTATCGGTATAGTATCCACATCGTATCCTCTCCGTATCA
>CAKNWT010311991.1:0-14018 GCA_932066315.1 Andricus coriarius | reverse complement strand
TATTTCGAAATCGGAGGTTGGCACGTCCATTTTGGTTATTTTGACACATATGAGTCTTTTGTCAAAATTCAAACACAACATTTTGGCGAAAGGGGATCAGCGCCACAGTTTCGCTGCTTCTCCGCTGAGTCAAGTTGGGAACCAACTTCTTATAGGCTGGAATGGCTGGCGTGACATACCCCTGCTGTCAAGCAAGTACCTACATATGCAAATATTCCTTTCAAAAACTACTTTTTCATTGTATTCACTGCTCCAAAATAAACGAATCAACAAAGGCTTACTCACAATCACTTTTTTAAGTCCACTTTAAACAAACAATGTAAATAATTTAACTTTTTATACGCTCAGCCAGAGAGGTCCCATTCAAAAGACAGCACCGTTAATTCTGTAGACGCCGCCTCGCGCGCAGTCAGTCATTTATAAATTTTAATTTGGGAATTGCACATAGTCAATATGATTCTGCTAGGCTCCACACGATACAATGTTTATTTACAAGCTTATATTTTCTACACAAGGTGGTGAAAATTCTTGCTCCTCGTTAATTCTTTTTACGAATTATTTTAATTGTTTGTTACATCTTGATACTTACAAGATATGCAGGTGACATTTGAAAAGAACAAGGGAACTGTTTGATTAACTGGTGAATACAGTCAAGCCATTGTAAAAATACTGGGCAACGTTCATTCGGATCCTCACCGCCTACTGATTGTCCACATCTGTCTGCAAATTTGTGGCCAAAATCGAGCCATTCCCTTTCGCACAGAATTTGGAAACCCTAAAATTTTTAAGTATTCTGATAAAAAAGTCGAGATTTAAAAATATTAGAAAAGCTAAGGGAATGTTTGAGTGTTTTAAAGATTATACATTTTAATTTTTAAACGTGGTAAGATAAATTAAAATACTTTCAGTGACATAAACCTTCATCAATGTTTAAAAATTTGATCGACGATTGTAAAATGTGGAAAAAAGTAAAACGAACCTCCATTGTTCGATAATACGGATCGAGTAAAATCTGAGACAATGCTACAATTTGAGGCGTTCTGTCCCAGCCATCGCTGCAATGAACTAATACTGGCCTTCCTTCAGTCTCGATCGCTGATGCGACCGTTACTGCTGCTTGCAGTAATCCCGACATGTGTTGCAACCATCGTGTGTTTTCTAATAAACTCAAGTAACTGTAAAATATTAACAATTACTCAATTAATATTATTACGAGGTGTTGTCAACTCAACTTTTGAGTTTACACCAGATTTAAATATATCAACGATTTCAAAACATTACAGAGACTTCACTAAATTTCAAATATTTCAAGGATTTGAGAAAATTTGACAAAAAATTCAAAGATTTCGCAAAGATTTCAAAGATATTTTCACGAAGGCTTGTACACTAGATTTTAAGAGTTTTAACGCTTTGTGCAAATACAAAAGTACCCTAAAATTTAATAATTCAAAGACTCAAAAAAGTTTTTCAAAAACTCACAAATTATACGTCGAATCACACGTCATTTGAGGATCTAAAATAAAGGTGATTAAATTCAGCGTGACCGTTTAAATCAAAAGAAAAAAATCCCGGACATTTCTCGGTTCTTTCTTCTAGTATACCGAAATTTTTAAAATTCACAATTGTTAAGAAAATGTAGTATAATTATGAATCTACAAAATTAAAATCATTTGAAGATTGAAATTAATTTATTAAGCTTCAATCCCAAATTTACATTGGTTTAAAATAAAAAATGCATTTTTAATCCCCGTCTAATGTTAAGAAATGTGCGTCTCGATCGAAAAAATAATTCCCCTCCATTTTTTCGGAAGTTAATGATATTTCTTAGAATCGAATAATATTTTTCAATTAAACTTATTACGTCCTTACTTCAGCACTGGCGTATCTTCAAAAAAAGTTTTTTTTTCTAAATTAAAAATTTAATTTTTAGGAAGTTGGCGCTTTATACTGTTTTGCAATTCCAAACTTCATTATTTTCATTTCAATTAGGTCGTTAAATCCCTCCCCTTCCCTGCCTTATTTAATCCTATTGATGGACAAAGTTCGACGGACGGACACCCGACAAAACTATAAGGGTATCAGCCCGGCGCTACGACACCATAAAATTTAAATGTTTTTAAAGTAAAAGACCTTAGAATTACGCATTGTAAACTGAATTATTTCATACTTGAAAATGTTTGACTGAACTTTTCCAAGTCAAAAAAATTGTTAATTGAATCCATTAAAAATTGAATAATTTCACGTAATATCAAGTGGCTCATTTCCCGGTTTTATACGGCCTGACAAAGTGCCCTATTCAACGGCCGGCCGCTCTGCAAATTTCATATCAAAGTAAAACAAACAATCTTTTACAACTTTCAACATTTTAGCAACTATCACAACAAAGAAGATGATTTCTTTCTTTATTTTGCTTATTTTCGACTCTAATCAAGTTCGTCGTTACCTCGACCTCACTTATAAGATTACGGCATAAAAGAGAAATGAGATACGCTTCTAGTATGACGGAATGTGCGTAGGACGAGTTCATTACGACTCTAAATACTTGGTATCACTCACTTCGGTTGTTCCGAATCAGATGCACAGAGCTGTCTCACCGCGTGGAAGCTTTTTCGAATTGAGTGTATGTTTGCAAGATTCATGAACTGAATATCGCAACTGAGATAATACTCCGGGCATTCACAGCCTCCGCCTCGTGCTCGATTCGCCACCGCAGTGGTGTAAGACCTTGCATCAACGATCAGTACTTTCTGCAAGCAAAAATCTCTTCGTTAATGAAGGAAACAAAGATACTCTTATCAGAAAGCGTCACACGACTCTTACTTTTGCACTGGCGTTGTTTGCTGGCGCAGTCTCTTCTCCTGCCTCAGGATAATTAATGGGCGAATCGATAATTGTTTCCCCTCTGTCATATGAACACGCATCAGAAAGAGCCTTCAAAAGATCTTCATCCTCCTTACTTCGCCAACCTAGCCAGCCAACTTCAGGCTGGCTACTACGAGCAATAACTGCTCCATTTTTTACGTTTCTGAAATCACAAATTGTAATTTTAAAATATTTCACAAAATTCTACACGATTTTAATGATTTTACAAAGATTTCAAAGATTTCACACATCCCGAAAGATTTCAAAGATTCCAAAAGTTTTCTTAGCTTCCTAAGATCTCAAAATATTTCCGAAGTTTTCAAAGATTTCGCAAATATTTCAAGAATTTCAATGATTTCATGAAGATTTCGAAGATTCCAAAATATTTAAAATATCTCAGAAAGATTTAAAGGATTTCAAAGATCTCAAATATATCAAAATCATTTCAAAAAGATTTAAAAAATTTCACGAAGATTCCGAAAATTCCGAAAGATTTCAAAAACCTCAAAAGATTTCAAAAACATCCAAAGTTTCTAAAGATCTCAAAATATTTCTGAAGTTATCAAAGATTTGCAAATATTTCAAGAATTTCAAAGATTTCACAAAGATTCCAAAAAATCTTAAAATACTTCTAATATTTTAGAAAGATTTAAAGGATTGCACAGATCTCAAATATATCAAACACTTTAAAAGATTTTAAAGATTTCACAAAGATTTCAAAGTTCTCAAAATATTTCAGAAGATTTCAAAGACTTCAGAAAGGTTTCAAAGATTTAAAATGTATCAAAATATTTTAAAAGACTTAAAACATTTCAAAACATTGGAAAAGATTTTAAAGACCTCAAAAGCTTCCAAAGATCTCAACATATTTCAAAAGTTTTCAAAGATTTCGCAAATATTTCACAAAGTATTCAAAAATTGTAAAAGATTTTAATGATCTTAACATATTTAAAAAATGTCATAAAGATTTCAAAGATTTCAAAATATTTCAGATTCCAAAGACCTCAGAACTTTCCATATATCTCAAAATATTTTAGAGAATTTCAAAATATTCGCAAATATTTCAAGAATTTTAAATTTCGAAAATTTCAAAAGATTTCATTAAGATTTGACAAGATCTCAAAATATTTCAAAAAATTAAAAAGATTTCGCAAATATTTCTAAAATTTCAAAGATTCCAAAGATCTCAAATTATTTTAAAATGTTTCAAAGATTTCAGAAAGAGTTCAAGGATTTCAAAAGATTTCACAATGATTTCAAATATCTCCAAATATTTCAAATTATTCTATCGATTTCACAAAGATTTCACAAATATACCAAAAGATTTTAAAGATTCCAAATGATTTGAAAGACCTAGAAAGTTTCCATAGATTTCAAGATATTTGAGAGGCTTTCAACATTTCTCAAATATTTCAAGAATTTCGAAGATTTCAAAAGATTTAACAAAGTATTCAAAGATTACAAAAGATTTCAAAGATCTCAAAATATTAAAAAGATTTCACAAGATTTAAAAAAATTAAAAGATCTCGCAAGTATATCAAGAATTTCAAATATTTCACAAAGATTTCAAAATATTTTCAAGATCTCAAAATATTTAAAAGATTTCAGAAAGAGTTCAAAGATTTCATAAGATTTCACAATGATTTCAAAGATCTCCAAAAATTGTAAACCATTTCAGAACATTTCAAAAGATTTCAAAGAACTCAAAATATTATAGAATATTTCGCAAAAATTTCAAAAAGAATTCGCGAGGATTACAAATATCTCATAATATTTCAGAAGATTTCATTAATTTTACAAAGATTTCACAAATATTTTTTTAAATATTTCAAAGACTTCAAGATTCCAAATATTTCAATCACCTCAAAAGTTTCCATAGATCTCAAAAAATTTCAGAGATTTAGCAAATATTTTAAGAATTTCAAAAGATTTCAAAGATTACAAAATAATTCAAAGATCTCAAAATATTTCAGAATATTCCAAAGATTTCCCAAATATTTCATGAATTCCAAAGATTATAAAATAATTTAGAAAATTTAAAAGATTTCGCAAGCATTTCAAGGATTTAAGAAAGATTTTAGGAATTCCAAAATATTTTAAAGTATTTCAAAAGATTTCACAAGGATTTCAAAGATCTAAAACTTTGTTAGAAGATTTTAAAGATTTCAAAAACATTTCAAATATTTCGAAACATTTCGCAGATATTTAAGATTTCGAAAATTTGTACATAGATTTCACGAAGGTTTGTACACCAAATTTCGGATGTAATATAGGAAATATTTACCTCCAAACGACGGCAGGTATTCTTCGTGAACTCCTGAATTTGGCAACTATTTCGAGAGTGTCATCTGAAATGCAAGCAGGTACAAGAAGCTGTGGGGGATAAGAGGGGCACATTCGATAATCCTTGTTAAGCTGACTTATTCGCCAACTCCCATGAAGATTGAACCTCAATCTTTCCACCTGACAAAGTCATTTCAAACAATTAATAAATCTACATCGAAAACTAGAGTTTCAAACCACCATTTATGAATCCATAGTTACGCACTTCTGCTTTGAAAGTGGTCAGGTACGAACTAGTCTCCTTTCCAAGCCTGGGATAGCCTTTGTGATCTTCCGGATTTTCCGTGGACCATGCATAGTAAGCAAAAGCAAACACATCTTCCATGCTTTTCCGAGGGCCTATAACTTTGTGTAACCGCTTGTACCATTCCAAACAATGTTCATTCGTAGAAAAGGAGCAACTGGAAGGTAAAATAAAATTCCAATGATTCACATACCCTAGATTTTTTACTGAATCATACATCAATTTTGATAATCTCACCTTAAAGAACGAGCGTCCTTGCAACCGATATGGAGAAAGAACATTTCCTTGACCTCTACAGTTTCGATTACACCGACGGGGATGTTGTTGTATGCTTTTCCTGCTTGGAGGTAGAGCCTGTAATTCGAAAGTGACAGGACTCCATCAGAAGTTCGTCCGAGTGCCACAACCGATTCTCCAAAGACCGGTACGAACGGAAGAGCCAGAGTGTTGTCCTCGCACTCAAAGCTCGAGGCCTTTGGGTAGAGTTCGGAGGCACGCAGTTGGCAAATCGACTGCAGGCTCGTCGGTTCCTCGGAACTCTCCATTTCAACCGTTTCAACCTATCAAGAGAAAATTAATACATGAGAATGACAACTGGCTAAGGACCAATGTTCCAAAGTTCTGTGTTTAACGATTTCAAGTAATTTACAGGGAGCACGGCACAAAAGGAGCTCAACAAAGAGGAAATAGAGTAACTTTTTCACGAAAGGGGGGGGGGGGGGAATAATAATTTGTATATGTTTAAAATCGTTCTCATAATCAATAATATTTTCTCTTCTTAAAAAGACCATGATTAATAATAAAATCGTGATACTTATCAGCATAATTAAATATTTCTTTCAAAGATTTGTCATTTCGGCCTTACTATAATTAATACTTTGAATGTAAATTTTAAACTAGACTTTTCAGTGCTCTTAAAATCGAATTAAAAATAGCTCAAGTTTGAGAGCCTAAAATATTTTAGGTTACAAAAAATGATTAATTTTTATTAATTCAGCAGAACAATATTCAAGTGGATTAATTTTGAACGTTTGGCTAAAACATTTTCCTTTGCAATTGATCAACTTGGAATATTCCATTTTTTTAATTATTCAAGTTTGTACATTTCAATTAAAAATTCTTCACTTTTTAATGCTTTTTTTAAATTAATATATTTTCGAGTATTCCAATTTTATATTGAAAATCAACTTCTGTCACCGCTTTTCAAATTTTAGTAGTGTATTCGTACAAAAGTAAAACATTTCTCCTCCTGCCCCTTGGCAAATATTTTTCCAAGTGGCAAATACTTTTCCCATTTTAACTACTTTCCAATAGGACTACACTTTGTCAATGTTTCAGTCCAATAGAAGAACTTTGATTTTTTTTTATAAGAGCACTTGAGAAATAATGCCCCACATATATAAGTGTAGTAGAAATCATTTATGAGTGTAATATCTACTGATTGCACATTAAAAGTAAAACGATTGAAAAATACTTTTAATGGTGGTAAACTAAAATATGTACAAAAATCAGTCCTCAATAGTAAAAAAATTATGATTTTAAATAACTTATTTAAATTTAATGACAATTTACGATGTATAAGAATTTTTTATCGCTGCGTATCTTTTGGAGAATATTTATAGATGTATGTTTTAACTTTTAGAAACCTTCCCATACATAACAAAAACTGTTACCAATAAGAAAAACATCATTTAATCATATAAAAAGATGATTTTTCTTATTTTTTTCAAGTTTAATGACAATTTACGATGTTTAAGAATTGTGTTATTGCTTCACAGTTTTCGGAGGATAATTATAGTTGTAAATACTAATTTTTAGAACACTTTTCATTAATTAAAAAATTGATTTTGTACCAAAATAATACAAATTTGTTATTTTTTAGCTTTATGGCGGATGCGCGAACATAAGATATATCTTTTTATCTGTAACTTTCTGTAGGAAATCCAGGTGCCACACTACAACTTTTGGACCCCACGAAATTCGAAAAAAAAAAAATTTTTTTATTCCGCCCTAGTCTATAGAGGTTAACAAAAATAGACCTGAAATAAAAATCCAAATAGGAGACTAAACAACTTTCACTTGTCACACAATCTCTCTTCAATGTCGGTACCTTTCTATCGACCTCATCAGCTCTTAAAATAGCCTGTGGGAAAGACGAATTCCTGTTTTTAATACTCAGAACTAGTTAATTAAGATCATAAATAGACTGGGCGTAGTTTAAAAATTTTATGTTTACGTTAATGATTATTTGTAACTTCTCGAATTTAATATTTTTCAACCGAGATAGCTTAACATTTTAAATCGTTTAATTTTTCAAGCTTCAATGTAAACAAAATTTTCGGTTTAAACCACTAGAAATATTTATGGTTGTTCTTGATCAAATTTTCACATTTATACTGATCAACTTTTAAAGCTTCAATTTGCATTTTTTACATGTTAAGAATGCATTTAAATAATTGTTAAATTTAAAAACATGTAACAACGAACACTTTAACTTTAAAATTCTTTATTTTGAAATGCTTCTGTTTATAATCAATTTGGAAAGTTTCAACTTGACTTATAATTTAAAATAATACAAGTTTGAAGGCTTCCAATTTCCATAATTGTTTAATTTGAAACTCTACAGTTTGAAATTGTTACATTTTATATACAACATTTTCTGTAAGTATAGATATTCTACAATATTGTTAAGATCACAATTAAAAATGGTGCACATTTTCATAATTCCTATTAGAAAAACTTTTATCTTTAACGCAATAACACTTCGAAATATTTCAAATATTCCAATTTAAAATAGTTTAAATTTAAACGCTTTTAAGTTTAAATGGACAACGTTAAACGTTATTTAGTAATTTACCCATTCCTATTAAAAAAATGTTTAATTTGGAAAAGAAGTTAATTTTAAATTTTATTGTTCATTGTAAAAGCTTCCCGATTAAAAATGCTTATTTTTAACGCTTCGCATTAAAAATTTGCAAAGCCTTAACTTTTACATTTGAAAATTGTCACGATTGTAAAAACTGTTCAATTGTAAACGCGTTCAGTAATCAATTGTTAATATGTATAATGTATATATGTATAATGTATATATAATATGTATAATATAATGTATAACGCATAATATTAACAATGACTTCTGTTTGAGGCTTCATATTAAAAAATATTTAATTTGAAGAATTTTAAAATAAAAAAGGTGTATTTGAAATTGTGCAATTACGAGGCTCATTCCATTTTTTTCGCCTCTATTTAAGAAATTTTAATAGTTAACTATAAGAATACACAGAGCTTTTTGAATTTATTTATAGTATAAATTTATTAAATTACTTTATTGTTATTCATAAGTTTGATTTACAAAATCCTAAGTTACAGAAAAAGGTTATATTTATGTGCATTAGAGACTATCAGAGTATTCAAAAGCCTTTAAACTTTTATTTAAAATGTGCAAAAGTAACTTTATTGTGAAATAATTAATGAACACTGTGTTTTAACAACAATAAACACATGACAATTTTTCGGCACTCTCACATCCTTATTAAAAGCGATGTGTTTAGTTTTTTAAATTAAAACTTACCTCTTAAGCTTTACTTTTGGTTAGACTTTTCACAGTTGTAACTCTTTTTTCAACTTTTGATGCTGAAATACGAACATTTTCGTTCTGAAATTCGACAATTTGGAGGTATTATTCAATTTAATTTTTGTATTATTAGTTTTCATTTTCCCCTTTAAATTTCGCTAATTGCTATTTTAGGATTTGGTAAAACGAGGTAACGACTATGAAAAGTCTGATCAAAAATGAAATTTACGAGACAAGTTTTAATTAAAAAAAGTAAACGCGGCAATTTTAATAATGCTATGAAAGTGCTGAAAAGTCCTTATGTTTTAGATGTGAAAACAAAATTTTCGTTAATTATTTCGCAATAAAATTACTTTTTCATACATTAAATAAAAGATTGAAGACTGTTGAATACGTCTGATTTGATCAAATTCAATTTTAGATTGTAGAATTTAAGTTTTTCTCCATTCTCAATAAACGTGACTTTTTTCTGCACTTCTGCATTTTGAAAATCAAATTTCTAAATAAAAATAAAGTCATTTAATAAATTTATGTGATCAATCATTTTTAGAGAATTGAGTATCATAATTAATTATCGACATGTTTTCAAATTACGCCACAACCTACTTTCCAATATCTTTTTTTTTCATTCTTAAACTTGTAATTCTTCTTTGTACAATTGCTCAATTGTTATCGCTTTCAATTCAGAGAGTACAAGTTTGAACGCGTTCAGGTTTGAAGTTCTTCTAATAAAAAAAAACAAAAACATTTGACACTTCGAAATTTGAAACATTTTAAACTCGAAAATTATTTTAGTTTTTTAAGTGAAAGTGCTCTACTTTATGTACATAATGCTCGAAATCGTACGTTCAATTTATTACTTGATTAGATTACTTTGATGAAAATGACATTTAAAGATAAAAATGAGGATGTACATTGTTTAATTTTGTTATTTAAATTTAAAATTGGCAAATTTTAAATATTGTTAACTTTCAATTATGCAATATTTTGACAGGCGATTAAAAATGATTTTTTTGTGAAGGCTTGAACATAATTGAATGCTACAATTTTTGATTAATTTTATACTTATTTTTTCTTAATTTGATATTACTCAATCCCAAAAGCTTACATTTGAAATCATATACATCTAAATACTAATATTTAATCCCATTTTAATTTTAAAATATTGCTAAATATGCTGATAGACATTCAGTTAAATATTATTAATTCTTGAATGATTACTACGTAATTATGTACAAGTGTTCAGTGTTAAGAAAATCCAATAAAAATGGTTAAATTGATAAGTATTTCAATTTAAACTCAAATTAAAAATTACCTCAGTAGATAATAAAAAGATTGGTATATTTCTATAAAATAGTGAGTATTTAAATTGAATAGTACTTATCTTTGGTGATACTTCTGATTCTTTTTTAATCCACTTCTTTAAGAAGTGAAACAAATGAAACTAGAAGTGGAATTTTTTGTTGTTGAGTTTTGGTTTAGATAACCTTGGTCAAATATTGAAGCTTACACAACGCTGATAATTACACATTGGCCCAACTGGAAATTTTGTGAATCAGTTGCACTGATAAAGATTTTTTACATCGGAAGAAAATTCCAACACTTTATCATTAGAAATTTGAATTTTTATATTTGCAATATTGTTATTTACATAAAGGAAGTGTATATTACTGAAATTACTTAATAAACAAAAGATCAATAGGCAACCTACTTTAAATGTAAAGAAAGTAGGACATTAAGGAGTGATTGAAGTCTGCGAAAATATGATAGAAGTATTTTTATACAGATATGCAAGACTGTTGTAAAAATGCCAACGTTGGTGTTTGGCTTTCGAACATGTATCAATATTTTTACAATCGGTGTTTTGCTTTCAGGAACGTCAATGTTATAATTCATTATCAAAGGACGCATCAAAAAAGTGCAATTTATATTCAGATCTGAGGTGAAAACGCAAAACCAATTTATTTGTCTTTACTGCGTACACGTATTATTAACAAAAAAATTTACGAACAAAATTATCATAAGTAATGGTTTTTAAATATCCGAATCATTATTTTTAAATTAAAGTATTGATTTATTTTATATAACGAATACCTGCATGAAATATAAGTATGGTTGAAGTCTATTGGACTCAATTTTCTTTAACTTGTTGCACAATCAATACCAAAACAAAATATTGCGAAACACGTTGAGTTTTAAACTTAAAAGAATAAGGAAACTTTAACTTTGAACAATTCAGGATGCAACATATTCAAATGTATAGTCTTAAAGATTTAATTATTTTCAATTACATAAATGTTTTCAAAATAGAACTTCAGTTAAAATGATCCAAAACCCATTTTTAATAACATCAGAACAATAAAAAATGTTGTCCAATTTCACATTACAAGGCCTCAAAATTAGATTTGATCAAATTAGAACATTTTGTGAATACATGAAGCAAATTTTAATGTAAAAAATCATTTGAAATTGTCACAATAAGTCGTATAATTTTATGCTGGAAGAATTCGACAATTATGAATTTACAAAAATATCACAAGTACTATTGCAGAGCTTAAAATCGAACACTTTACTTTAAATTTCAAACTTAAGTTTAAACTATTCGTAATAACTGTAATTTGTAAATATAATTACACAATTTTAAGGAAGCATGCAAAAATAAAATAATATTAAATTAGATACTTTTAACACATTTGACGATTTTAAATTAAAAAATACCTTATTGTACTGATAAAAAATAGGAAAAAGGCCCAACAAGACCTCAAAGTTCTCGTAAACAACAAAAATATGTTTTGTTTCGGTCTTAAAAATTTTTTCGAAACAAAGACATTTTTTAAAACCAACATAACAAAGGCACACACATTTAATATTTTGCCTTCTCAAAAATGGAAGAATATAAATATTGTATCTGCAGGTAGCAATAAAGTTCATTTTTCTGAGGTCTCAGATCTGAACTATGAAAATCACACTGTTACAGCAAATCCCAGATATATGCAATTTGTTACTCACTGCCACAATGCAAATAATATTGACATAGGCATACGCAAGAATGGAGTCTAATTCACAACCATCACATCAAAAGCTCTCTGTTTCAAATCAACACACCCACAACTCTTCTGAACAAAGATAAAAAAAGAGCTCACCTTTCTGAAGACTTATTTGGCCGAGACTCGACAGACGCAAAAGTTTTCCACTCTTACTTCCTGCAAAGTATTTCCACAACAATTAGATTCCTAATCGTGACTTTTGACATTTTTTTCCCCACCTGTCACCACGTTTTTAAATTCCACCAAAACACGATTAATAACAATCTACCCGGTAAATATTAAATCAAATTTCATCAGATTTTCTTGGTCTATCTCGAAAAAGTCCCGAACTCGCGACTGGTTTTTTGAAACGTCGTAGATACGTCTTAATTTGACTTTGACGTCCTTACCGATTGGTACGTGGCGCAGCGGTTATTAGTCGAAAAATTCCAACGAACGACATTTCGAAGCCACACAAGAATAAAAATCCCAAGAAGAAATTATTTCACGCAATAAAGTTATAAAGTCACGTTTACGTTCACGAGTTCTCGTGACAATGGAATTTAAGGGCGACATGTTTACACAAAGTAACCAGGACCTCGTGACATTCAAAAGGCTCTCGAAAAGAAAACAAATTTGATATCTGGATGATCAAAATTCACTCATGTCTAGTGAAATCAGAGCGCGTGAGTTGCGAGTAAATGTGGAAGGGGCAGCTGACAATGTTGTTCATTTTTCCAGCGATGTAGACATTTAAAAACAAGATGAAATTTACATTTTACCCATTTTACATTCGCGGGACACACTGTTTTTTCCGGGATTTTATCACGAAATGCTCGAAAAAAACATGACACTTGGAAACGGGGGGAAATCGCAGCTGATAAATTGCGAATGTCAAAACAAGAATCCGTCCACTGATCGTGAAGGCAACTTACTTTGGAGTGCAAAGTTTCAAATGGAAGGTGACTGGCACTGGGCGTCTCATGCGAAATCCATATAGGCTCCGGGTCTCACTCGCTATCGAAAAGTTGTGCACATTTTGATTGATTTTGTTAGCCGTTAGATTTACAAGACGATATAAGAGGTCGAGTTCCGAAAAAAGCGACGATTTTCGGGCTGAAAATATGAGAGAACGATCAAGGATCTCACATTCTCACCATAAGCACGATAATTTTCATCACGGCGGTTCATGAAAATGGCCTGCTGTGCAGCACAAGACATATGTCACGTACGCTTCAAGTTGTAAACAAACGACCGAACCTTCCGATTTTTGGAATTTTTTCACGCACGAGACGTCTCGTCGACGGATAGATGAGTATTTTGCACTTTTGTACAATTATTCAACGCACGGGATGTGAAAAAGTGCCTAGAAACTTTAACGTTAATTAACCTTCCACGACGACGTGCGGAGACAAATCTAACTGAAGAATCAGATGCTAGTGCCATCTACGGAGCGAAAATGTTACCAGCACTAAAGTGAAATTTGACAAATTTACCTTCAATCGGCACTATTTTCGTATTTTTTTCTATTAAAATTGACCAAACCAATCCCAAATTTTACATACGATATTTTGACAAACCTAATCTTACGTATTTTTTAAACGGACAAAATGCAAATTTTACCTTCATATAAACCAGCCCCGTGACATTCTGAAATGAAAGTGACGGAAATGTTGAGTACGGCCGAGGGTGGCGCTGGCTGTACTTTTAGGCCGAAAATTATTCAAATGCATGGGGAAAGTGTGAAAAATGTGAAATTTTGTGCTTTTTATATTATGAAAGCGGAGTTTTTAATTTTTTTTTGCTTTAGAATTAAGTTTTAAGGCTTTTAGACTGAAATTTTATCAAGTTTTTGTTTGTGGTGTACGAGAATAATGGAGAGAATTTTGCCGAAAATTTCGCTGAACAGTTTGCCTTGCGAATTTTGAAGATTTCAAGAGAATAAAAAAGTTTTCTTATAATTCCTGGT
>CAKNWT010311984.1:0-15701 GCA_932066315.1 Andricus coriarius | reverse complement strand
GATAGCCACATCCTCTTATACAGATTTATGTAACTTTCCATAAAGCACTAAATCTAAAAACGAATATTTCTAAAGAAAAGAGCATTAGTGGGTCTTTTTTGAAAAATTCCTTCGGTTCATTGAATTTTGGTGTCACTGACACCAATGTGGTTTTTTCCTCCATAAATCAGAAAAAGTAATCTATTCAGTATTGATGATTCTGGATCATCGTTACCACAAAATTGGGTGGATATTTTGAAAAGAGATGCTTGAGAAGATGCGATCCAATTCAAAGAAGGTGTTGGTCGAATAATAGGAAGAAGAAAGATTATTTACAAAACTACGTAAGTCAGTAGACAATTTTAGTGGCACAGCGTGCCTCGAGCCATTCACCAATTCTCCATTCAAACTTCGTACGAGTGGCCTCCACAAAGGCGGTTCTTCCAGACTCTCTGAATGACTCTGCAGACTGGTCAATGGATCTGTTTAGACCCTCGTAACGTATACTTTTATTTCGCAAGAGACCCTACAGGTTGACTTCTTGAGAGCTGGGCAAATATAAAAGAAATCCAGAAAACGAGGGAATAGCGACGTGTACATTAGAGTTATAAATTGGAACGAGTTTTCAAAAAAATCTTGAGGAAATTCCACACAATTTTTGAACCATTTTCATTGTCTATTCTGTCTTTACAAAAATGAATTACTCTCATTTCTGTACAAATATTCGGAAAGTCCGAAAGATTTTTGTTTTGAATTATTATAAATATAATATTGTTTATGGTATTGTAAATAAAAAGAATGATATTTTTTTAAATTCAGAGTGAAGCTAGATGAACAATTTTATTATTCAAAGAATAGGATTGAAATTCATTCAATTTCCAAAACAGGTCACACTTTAGTAGGGTATTGGTTTTGAGGTGACAGCAGCAACAATTGTCATTGAAAAGCACCCGCTCTACTTTTTGTCCCCTGGTGAGAAAAGGCATAGAAAAGGGAAGCAGGGTGTAAATTCGACAAGAACGTCAACGTAAATCGGCAGAGATGAATCTTTTGTAGCTGAAATCGCGTGTAATACTATGGGCAGACCTCATCCTTATGGCCCTCCTTTTGCTTTTGAAGCTTTCTATGTCACTTTCCCTGCTAAATCCCGTAGCAAATTTTTTGAAGCAGGAACGAATCTTAAAGGCCGTTGACGCTAACATTCTGATCAAATTTTTAAAAAGCTGGTTTCTTACTTACGAAATAAAAAAATTATTGAAAAAATATCTCGAATACTCTGGGTATCAAAAAGTCACTCTAATGTAGAAAACAAGATTTTTATACATTATTGGTATATTATATTCTACATTTTTCTATATTATACTGATGGGACTAAGTGGGGAACCACACATAACAATTTTGTGAGGCTCTCCACGTGGGGTGATCGCTAGAGAGATTGATCAGCAACCTGGGTCGGAGCAGTGTTGCGGAGTGAACGTGTCATTTACATAAATAACACAATAATTCTAGATCAATCTAAAATATCGATACCTTACACCTATATACCTATCTACTCTATACCTTCATACCCATTCACACACTACTACTTTCCAACCGAGCAATTCACGCCTACCCCGAAAGGGAAACGGCTTAATGGTATAATAATTAGTATAGTAGTGAAATACGATAATAAAATTGATAATTCTTTTAATTTCCGAATAAAGTTTTTCAATTGAAAATTTTCAATCATTTTTAGATATGATTTTTATACAGGTAACACTATCGAATACGCTGATTGATTTTATTTTATTTTAATTAAATATTTTCAATTGCAAAATTTTATTCCTAAATTTAAACAATTATCATTTTTAATTTTTAATTTCACTACGATACTAATAATGTAGTATATACTAGGCTAATAATGTAAAAAAAAAATATTGTTTTCTATATCAGAGTGACTTTTTGATGCCCAGTGCATTCGACATTTTTTTCAAAATTTTATTTTATTTTATACCTTTCAGTGGATAAAACACATAATTGGAGAATTAATTTCAGTGCTATCGATGTATAATTAGTTGTCTGTATTTTAAAGTGAGTATTATAATTTACTGTTATATGTATGCGAATTTAAAAATTCCATAATCAATTTTAATATTTTCTTTTATTTCTTTTGAAATTTCTTGCTCAAGTGTCTTTTCGCACTGCCGCATCATTTATGATCCCTTTTGTACTTTACTTTTTTTATCCTTTTTATTTGTTATGCTATTGGAAATGGGGTATAATTGTGTTTTTAATTTTTTCATAATGAAAAGAAAGATTACTGGAAATGGAATATAGTTATATTTTCACTATTTACATCATAAAAAAAAGGTTACTGGAAATGGGATATGGTTCTCTTTTATCTTTTCACATAATTAGAAGAACAGCTACTGGAAATGGGATATGGTTGTATTTTCCCTTTTCACATAATAAAAATAACGGCTACTAGAATAGAGGTAAGGGTGTGTTCCTACTCTTCCCTGTCTTTTTTCAGATATATCCTCTTTACTAAAATATGCTACATCCTTGAATGCCCCTTTCTTCTATTCTTCGGATTGAAATATAATACTGGAAATTGGGTTTGCTTTTATTTTCACTTTTCACATAATAAAAAGAAAGGTTACTGAAAATGGGTTATAGTTGTATTTTCACTTTCCAAATCATAAAAAGAAAGGTTACTGGAACTGGAATATGGTTGTATTTTTACTTTTCACATAATGAAAAGAAAGGCTACGGGAAAAGGGGCAAGGGTGTGTTCCTACTCAGCCCTATATTTTTTCAGATATATCCTTTTTAAGGAAACATGCTACACCCTAGAATGCCTAGTTTCTTCTACCCTTTGGATTGAAAGAGACTACTTGAAATCGGGTATTTTCACTTTAAGAAGCTTTTTTACTACACAGTCCTATCTTTTTTGCAGTATAGCCGATTTAATAAACACGATACTCCTGGCACCTAGAATGCCACTTCCTGTATTTATCTTATAATTAAGTAGGTTTTTCAAGTTTTGACCTTGAAAATTAATTTTGCAGGTTTTTTATTGTCATTTTCATAATCAATGCATGAAAATCACTACGGCATTTTTCGAACAGAATTTTCAATTTATGCCTGAGATTCATGCATACAACTTATTTTTCACTGAGTTTTCATTGATTCTCAAATGTTTCATGCAAAGTAGTCAATAATTGACCCAGATATTCAATAAAGGTAGAAAAATCGATTTTCTCTGTAACATATTCGGGGTTGTAGGTGTACGAATCTTAAGAGGCCTATGTCACTCTGATCATCATTATCTGCATTAAAAAAAAACACATGCCAATGTGTTAATACTATCAAATGTCACGGGTGGAACATGTGGAACAACAAAATATACAAACATATAAGTCTTCTTTTTGCTGAACGTATTAGACTAAAAAAGGAATTTTTCAAATCATTCTCTGTGTTCTTGTTCTTCTTTGAAAAGTCAAATGTAATGAAAAAGCGACAAAAATGAATAGAATCATTTCCGAGAAGTATCATTATCAATAACGGATTTGCTACCGTTGAACATGTCGATGGTCGCGTGGAGCATCGAAGAGTTAAAGTCTCGCATTTCGAAAACAAGGAAATGACGTAGTATTGATTATTGTAATTAGTGACCGATACCGGAACAGGACTGCTTGATTACTGTAATCAGTCCCACGAAGCAGTATGATTCACATAAAAAAAGGCATGATGAGGTGAGGAGGGGGATGGGGGATAAAGGACAGTCTGAGGTTTAGGGGCGAAGAGGGGGTCACACGTTAAGCGAGGAGGAAGAGGAAAATAATTAATAAAAAAGGAAAGGAAAAAAATAATAAGACCGGGAAGAAGGAGGAGTACTAACCACGCATGCGCATGTAGACAACTCTTTCCGTGTGCGACTGTTATTATGGCGGACAAAGGTTCTCCATATGGCGACCCGCGGACTAATATATGTTATTAGATATTACTCTATGATAATTAAACGTCTATACGGCATTGTTACGGTCGTACTTACATTACATTACCGGAATGACACGTTGCGCTACAATGCTTCGGATGTCGTGAACGGCAACGTCAACGACGACGATTCGCCGTTGCAGCCGATCCGGTCGGCTGTTCCGCGAATGGCTGACCGCGGGAAATTATAAATTGACCCGTTTCCCTCGCGGTGCGTTGTCCCACAACTCAGACTACTTTAAATTCCTGGCTTGTTTTACTAACTAGTAACGTTTTTTCACAGGTGTAGCTTGTGTGAACCTCAAAGAATTCATGTTTCAAATATCTTGAAAAAGAGCCTAGATTCTAGAAATAGAGGTGTATTATTATCTAATGTGTGTTTTATTTTTAGTCAATTAGGACACTATTTATCGATACATATTAAGAATACGTAAAAGTCATTTTTTCTTTTACTCGAAAAAAATGAATTTAAAAATTATGAGAATGACAACGGGATAAGGAGCATTTGGGGTTTCCGCTCTCAAATCCAGAAAATTAAAAAAATATATGATTCCACCTCCCTGAAACATTGTAAATAATAGCCACATACAAAATTTTGAGTCAATGATATATCAAGTAGTATGGAAATAATTTTTTTTTTCTTATAGATGTCATTCTCATTTTTTAATAAATTCTTAAATTCCAGCACAAACATTTTTTTAAATTTTGCCGTTTCAAGAAAGACATATCTACCTGTCCATACGAAAAGGTCCTATCCCAGCAGAACCAAATCAAAACGTTCCCTACATCAGAGGGCACTAATGTTCTTAATATTACTTAATATGGGATGGCTCTTTTTTATTTCGTCCTACTGAGATAGCACATTTTCATTTGGACACGTCAATATATTGCACATTTTTAACAGGCCCAACAAATTCCTTACAATATTTTCGTGATTTTGTAAAAAAATGGACAGTTTTAAAATTGATGAGATGGAAAACTGGAGAAGGGGCATTCCCCCACCCCTTTCACGTAGTTAAATTTGTTTTTGAATGTTCTCACATATTCCATGAAGAGTTCTTGATGAACACACCATCTATATTATTATCAACATTTTAAATTTGAAAATTTATCGTAGAAATTTTTTTGTTTGTTTATCCTGTACAATTTCATTTTTAGTTCTTACACAGTTGCCGTTCTCATGTTTTCAAATTATATTAGAGTATCATTTAGATTTGATGTCCTAGTTTCGAGCTATGTGAAAATATTTTAATAACGTCTTCGAACCGAAATTCATAAATACTTTCCCAGTACTTGGAACACCCCTTACGATAACTATATTCCGCATTTTCACAGTACTGGCACACTACTGGCCAACAACTGGTGCCAGTTTTGATGTGTGAACGGTACTACTATGGGTCAGTTTCTTTTATTCAACTCGGCCCACTATTATCTCAGTACAATAAGAATTACTGATTCAGTACAATGTACAATAAAGGATAAGTACTAGTTGTTGGTTAGTAGTATTCCGTTATTATTAGGGGCTTCAAGTACTGGGGTGATACTACCATTTTTAACCGGGCAGTTTTTCACTATTTTCAATGTCGATTCTGATACCAAATAAAGCTATTTATATTATCACTAAATAAACCAATACACTAAATGAAGATGCAACTTTCTCTATTTGAAATGAAGCTCTGATCGAGGAAACTCGCCAGAGCCCGACAAGGCTCGACACATTTTTAGATCAATGCTTTACCCAAGGAATCCTATTTGAACCTATACCAATGCCCCGTGCAGAATAAAGGAACACTTATTAATAAATTTCAAATCACGTTGCGGTTTGAAAATGTTGTAAGAGCGTTCAAATTAATTATATATTTTTATAAAATATGTAGGATGATGACTCTGAATATTACGTACATGGACCAAACTGTTTCACTTAAATTTTTTCATTAAAAATAGGAATACTAATCCGAAGCTACTTAGAGCTCCTAGTTCCTCCTAGTTCCTAGGAGAACTAGTTCCTAGTTCCTCCTAGTTATAGCCGGACTAACCAGAATTTTGATTCGCTTCCACCATCAGATATGTGGGGTTAGGTTGCATTTATGATTGTTGAAAAATCGACTTATAAAAGTGGTATCGATTTTCTCCCTCTGATCCATATCATCCTCCATCTAACATAATAATTAGCTCAATAAGATATGTAGTGTATTAAATTATTTAAAAATTATTTTTTGGATTCACGTGACTAAATGTTAAAACAACTGCTGCGAAATAGTTTGGGAGCGTTCATTGTATGGTTTGTCTATCCCATGTAGAAATCGCCCAATTTGCCCCTATTTCAATTTGGGCAGTGGTCAGAATCTCACTGGAACTACCATACTAAGTTCTACTCCGGACCCTTTAAGGCAATGTTAAGATTTTACATTCTTCGTAATTGGAAAACCTATGTGCGTCTATAATTAGGCCCCAATCTTGTATTTTAGCCAGGCTTTATGAATGACAATACACTCAGAAAAAAATTTCTCTTGAACTAAAGAAATCGCTTCTTTACCATAGTTTTTTTCAATTGACCCAAAAATACATTTAAAATAAAGAAACATTTATTTGATCTTAAAAAATGATGTAGTTCGTATTTTTTTTGGGTTAAAGAAATTATTTCTGTAATAGGTTTTCTTTAATTTAAATAAATATTTGTTTGATTCAAAGAAATTTCAGATGGAAATGAAAGAAGTAATATATTTGAGTTCAGTACTTTAAATCAAAGAAACTATTTCTTTAAATCAAAGAAATTATTTTAACACTTGAAACTGCTACTTAGCTACACGCATGCGACATGTGATTCAGGGACGCTAACGTACGTTTGGTTTATTTTTATCAGTTACAAGTGGTAACTATGAATAAGAAAACCTGTGACGTGTTGACGAATTGAGGATTCGCCCATAAAATCCCACAATTTTATTTAAGTACTATTTTCTCTGTTTTACTGTGATATAGTTACATGTATGGTGATTCCTAACCTCATTTCCACAACATCGAACAATGACGGTCATATCTGAATATTTTATTGCTTTAAGTATTGACAACAAATTTATGTTAGGAAATTAATTTTTTAATAAAAACAAGTATAATATATATTTTTTTTCTGAGACAGTGAATAATATATATATTTAGATTGGTATTTCCCTCCCAATAGCAACTATAGCTTTTTCTAATGAATTGAAGTTTTGCTTTTAGGAAATAAGAAAATGACCATGTATATTATTTACGGTTCTATATAAAAAATAAAAAATTAATAAAACTTTCAAACGAATAAATTATTTCATTTAAGAAACGAAATTAACTTTTACATTTAGTTAAATAAATGTACGGAAAGAAAAAATGTATGCTATTCAACTAAATTTTGTGTTTTGACCAAAGAAATATATATTCATTTCAAATTGATGATTCTTTCAATCTAATAAATTATTTGCTTAAGATACATAATAAATTATTACTTTGGTTTCAAAAAATGATTTTGTCATCCCGATAAAATATTTCTTTAAATCAAAGAAATATTTAGGTTCAATGAATTAAATTTTTCTTTAAATTAAAGAAAAAATTACATTGAAACAATATATATTTCTTTAAAGTAAAGAAAAATATACATTGAAACAATATAAATTTCTTTACATTAAAGAAATATTTTCGTAAAATGGAAGAAAATTTGTCATTCAAACAGTAAAATATTCTGTTGAACCACAAAAAGAAAGGCGACCAAAATATTTCTTTGATTTAAAGAAAAATTTGTTTGATTGAGAGCCAATGCATATTTTTCTTCGATTCAAAGAAATTTTCTTTGAGTAAAAGAAACTTTTTTCTGAGTGTAGGTTCAAGAAATATCAATGTTAAAAGGTTGAAAAAAGGATTACTTCGTTAAAATTTAATAACATTTTATCCAACATTTTATTAAAAATTTAAAAGAAACGTATTGTAACAAAAAATAAGGTTTCGAGAAACAGCCCTTTACCGAATGTGTGTTTGAAATTTTTTTAACTTTTGTATGCAAGAAACTCACTTTCGATGAAAATATTGGTTATCTACTTCTGTATACTGCCACTCTACATTTCCATTTAATGGTTCAACCTCTATTTTCTTCGTTAAAGAAGACTGGATTTCATTCAAATCTACGTCTGAAAATTTCTATTCCAAAATACGATCAAAGTTTTAGAAAAATCCACATCTAGAACGATTTTTGAAAAAATAAAATAAAAATCGAGAAAAAATATGTATTCTTTTCTGACCCGCCTCTAGACTTAATAAATAATAAGCATTATTTAAGACTATAACAATTCATCATAATTTTATGACTCTAGCTGAACTTGTTTCTGAGTTATCATACAAAAAATATTTTTAACACATATACGCGATATACACACACGGACATTTTTTAAAAACCTCATTTTTTGACTCCTGAGGTCGAATCATGTCAAGGTATGACGAAAAATTACGTTCAAAGGTTATCATCGTTGTGAAGCTTCCTCTATTGGGAAACAAAAAATTATTAAATCTTTTTAACGAATTAAGGTGTGCGTGAACCACCGACACTTATCTGTGTATGTCCCAACAGGTAAAAAATACTTCACATTTCAAATAGTTTAAAAAAAAAGTTGAAAGAATAAACCACATTGCAAATGAGAATTTAATCATTCATAGAAAAACAATTTAACACAAAAAACAATTCCAAAAAAAGAAGTTCGTCTAGAAAGTGGTTTCGTGTAAAAGAAATAAATAATATGGTTCCTCTTCTTGTTTCAGGAACACGAAGGGGTTGTTGGACATTTTGAGCTTGTGGCACACGTATGCAGTGTATAGTGCTCAATGCCCATACGCAGAATGATACATCCATGGAGTCCTCTTATGTACCGGGGTGTAGAGGCGTGGTGCGTTCACTCCCAGGTGCGTCGCGTCCTGGGACAATGCCCTGTAGAAACGACACCAAAACCACGCCCAGATCTGCTCACATGCCCTAATATTCACTCATCGTGTCGCGCTCTACAAGTCGGGGTCGTGTGGCAGATGCACCTATAGAAAAAAATATAAAATAATGCCAGTCCCAGCCAGTCCTGCATATGGGGTTCTGCAAGAGGCTCGTGCGGCCTGGAGGGTTGTCCACAATGTCCAGGGCGTCCCTGCAAAAATGTACCTTGACCATTGATCAACTTCTTTAATCATTAAGGGCCATCCATAAACTACGTTATCAATTCGAGGAGGGCGGGGGTCACGCCAAAAACGACGCTTGGTAACAGAGGGGGGAAGGGGCAGTGGAAGTAACGTTACTCTCTAAATCTGAATGAGTGAAAAGTCACTGATTGTCAGTGAAATCTCACTGATTCTAATAGCTAGAATCCGTTCACTGACAAGCAGTGAAAGTAACACTTCTGAGAGTTGGCAGCACTGCAACACGTCAATTTAGCAGTCATAATAAAATAAGATTTTAGTAGATTCAATCAAATAATCATAGTAAAAACTTAAAACCCATAAATGTGATCAAATATTATAAAAGGTGAAAAGTTTTGATGCTTCTAAATGACCTCACATATTTCTTTACTTTCAAGATTCGACTATTATGTACACACCCGTCAAATAAGTACTTTTTATACGAGTTTATTACATTTTTCCCGCAGTAAATTCAGCACACTTACAATCCAAAAATTCATAAATTTATTTCATTACAAAATTATTTTTGCTACTTAAGTAAAAGAATAACAACAACGCTTTACTTTAAAACTTAAAGGTTATGTCACACATAATTTACTCTGGGGTTACTGAATTGATTAGTGAATAAGTCCTGAATCACTGATTAATCATTGAAAAGTCCAACTACTATTTCAATATGTGAATTTTTCACTGATTCATATTCAGAGGGATAACATTTAATACGTTTTCTGATGATAAATTTGAAAAAAGTGTGCGAATTTCGCGCAATATGGCCTGCTAACGTTAAAGTTCAATAACAACCTAATAAGTTTGAAAATCACTTCCATATTTCAGGCTTCACACTCTTTCCCCTATTGCCCTCCCTTACTCTTTTTTAACCCTGCGTCCCCCACGTGCAAGTGAGAGACACCGTCCCCCACGTGGGGTCTACATGGACCCCACTTACTTTCACGACGCAAGCGGTGTGGAATCGCATTGGACCGGCGTCAAAAAATTATTTTTGCTTTTTAGTAACACGAACAAAAGTATGGTAGGTAATCAAAACAAACAGGATACAAGTAGAGAGTTTAAAATAAAGTTTAAACCTTATCAGATACAAAAGACAACTTCCTTATACTACTGACTAACGAAATCACACTTCAAAAATATAAACTGGAACAAACAAACACTACACTTTGAATATGAGAAAAGTTCGCAAATTTTTATTGCAAATTCAGTCTTGAGGCATCAACTCGACAAGACTACATAAAATTAATAATAGCAACGTGGGGTCTGAGCGGACTCTAATCACGTTTTTCAACAAAAACCTTAGGAAAAAAGGGATTACATACCTCAGAAATTAAAGCGCTCTTACTGGCGTCTTGAGAACTATTGAGAGGAAAGATACTCAACGCGACAGGCAACAGGATGCAAAATTGCGAATGTCATAAGGAAATTAGTGTATCTGGGGTCTGGCTAGGCCCCACGTAAGGGACGGAGGGTTAAGAATTCTTTTTTCACTCTTTTCGCGAAACTGACCTTTTCCCCTTTTTATCGGTTTTCACTTTGATGCGAAATGAATTAATATAGAAACTAAAAAGAACATCCAAGTATTTTTGGTTGGAAAGTCTACTGCAGGATCAAGGCCAGTGCAAGCCAGGCTCAAAACCGTAATTATATCGGGAGTTGAGTGTATTATATTTTGGTTCGAAATTCATCTCGTTAAAAATTGTACTATTTGATTGAAAATTTAATTATTTTGTTGAAAATGCAACTATTTTGTAAAAACGTCATCTTTTATTCAGAAAAATTCAACTACTTGGTTTAAAGTTTAACGACTTTATAAAAATTCATTATTTTGGTTGAAGATTCATCTGCTTGCAAAGATGGTTGAAAATTTAACTATTCCATTTTATAGAAAATATCTCTTCCTTAGTCAAATTCAACTGTTTTTTTGTTTTAAAATAGAATATTTTTTCGTTGCAAAATGAACTACTTAGTTTAAAGCTAAACTGATTTTTACAATATGCATTTTTTTATTGAAGATTCATCATTTTATTTGAAAATTCATATTTTTGGGTCAAAAATTCAACTGTTTAAAAATGCAAAAATCGTATTTTTAGCTTGTAAACTCGACAATTTGGTAGAAAATTAAACTATTTGGGTAAAAATGAACTTTTTTATTGAAAAATAATATTTTTGTTTGAAAATTCAACTAGTTGGTTATGAATTCAACTATTTTTATGAAAATTTAACTATTTGGTAGAAATTGAGTTTTAATATTATATGTTTTTACTAGGGCTTAAATGCAGTTTTTTGTCGATGGAATAACGGCTTTTCATCTATCAGTCTAAAACAAAACAGTTTTTCATTCTTAGCTGCTTTTGTTAAAAAATCATATCTTCAGTCTGAAAAATCCATTTTTATGTAGATAATTCGTCATTTTGGTTTCGAAATTCAACAATTTGGTTGAAAATTGATATATTTCATTCTTCTTGTTTGTTAACAATGTAACTACTACTTGGTTTTTTTTAATCTTTTATTTTCGTTTAATCAAACTATTAGTTAAAAATTCGTCTGTTGGTAGAAAAGTCATCTTTCATGGTTGCAAATAAACTTTATTGTTGAAAATTCCTCGGTCTTCTAAAAAATATATCTTTTGGCTTGAAAATGCATCTTTGTGGGTTGAAAATTCATGCTTTTGCAAATTCGTCCTTTTGAATTGAAAAATGATCTTTTATGGTAGAAAAGACATCTTTCTTGTTAGAAAATAAGCTTTTTTGTTAAAAATTCAACTTTCTTTGAAAAAATTCGTCTTTTTTGGTTGAAAATCTAATTATTTGGTAAAAAGTAAAACTATTTTGGTAAGAATGTGTCTATTTTACTTGGAAGTTCAACTATTTGGTTAAAAATTAATTTTTTTGAAAATTCGAAAAAATCTAGAAAGTTTACCATATATAGTCTGGGACAAACTAGACGTCTCAAACGTATAACCTGATCAATTGTAAAAATGTACAAAGAAACACGGTAAAAAGGGTCTCGAATAAATTAACATGAATTTTGTTTTCTCTTCATAAGCCCTAAGGTCGAAGAAAAAGAGGAATTCGCCTGAATTATTTAAAAAACGATTGTCAGCACTAAAGTTGCACCTCTATTATGAAGAGACTTGCGTGAGGTACGGTGATCATGTTTTTTCTCCTTGGAGACTCGAGAAGATCGACGTTGAAAATTGGGTCAGTTTTTGGCGTGTCTGCGGTCGCACACATGTGTATCAAAGGGCCATACAACACGAACATCACATTCCCATTCTTGAAGACTCTTTATCGATTATCCGTAAATTCTCTCGCTCGCGCGGAATCGCAAGCCATCTCACCTCGTTCGATCTCCTCACGTCTACAGGTCATCTGCTCTGACCGCAAAATACGACCCATCTGGCGCAGATCATCGCGTGAAATTTAACTCCTTTTTCAGAAAGACACTTCTGTTCTTCAGAAATTTCAGCTCTCGCACCAACTGTGACTCTCTTTTCGAAAAAGATATCGCTCCAGAATTCAACACCTTTCAAAGAGACAGCGGCCAGCCATGCAACATAATAAAAGGAGAAAAAAGCAATTTGACTGCATACAATGGAACAACGAGAAAGTTATAGGATAGGATATTTGAATTTTTGATCAAAATCCTTTTGAGAAATTTCGCAATTCCTATTGTGGAAAAATTAGAAATCTTTCTACAAAGAAGTATAATGTTAAGGACCTTAAGGTTTAAAATTCCAAGTGAATTTCGCTTAAAATTTTTATCTTTGAAAATTGGGAAATAAAATAAACTGGGACAGACTAGACTAACTTCGCAAGATGATGACAAAAACTTAACTTTTATTTCTATAGTTATTTTCTGTTCCGTTTCAATGTTATGCTTTCCCTAATGTTTAACTTGCTGAAATTATTTAGACCAAAGCCCAATAGCAATTTTTCTTAATTTCTATTTATCCGAATTACCCTTTGACTTAAGTTTTATTTTGCCAAATCATTATTTTTGCATTATTGTATCTGCACTTTAAGTGACGTCGAGCTGAAACGAAAAATCGTATCTACCATGTATTTACTAGCGTGGTCCAAAAATGCATTGGAAATTTTGTTGTATTTTCATTCAAAAAAGTCTTTCAACAAATTTTCGAATCCAAACAAAAATAAATGCGTTTTTTTTTTGAATATATTGTTTCTAACTATCTTCTCTTTGAGTTATGCTATATAAAGTTGCGGTTTTTTCTGAACTTTTCCAATTTTCTTTGTCGTTTCATTTACGAAGAAATAATAAATAAACATCAAAGAGAACTATTTTCTTAAGCAACCTCTTTTTTTGTGGATATTTTTTTCTTAAATAAAAACCTAAAATTGAGTTATTTACATCGTATTTCACACTAGACTTTATAGACATTAATCATTTGATTGAACATTCTGTAATTTATTTATATATGTAAATTATCATCTATGATAACTTCTTTTCATGCGAAGAAGGGGCCGGGGGACGGGCTGATAGTAAAGAGTGTGCAGTTCCAAATTTTCATTTTAGGCTCTGTTAAAAACTTCGTGTTGTAATTAAAAGAAAATTTGTATTGGTTATTTATAGACCCACTCCTCCCACCTACACCTAATTATTCCATCCTGTTTTTTTTCTGTGAGATAGCCTTTTTGTTTAAACTATTATTTGAGAAACATTAGAAAAAGAGAACAAGTACTTCATTCAAACAAAAAAAAATTGAATATTATTTGAAAAATGATTCTTTTCGATGTTCATTTACTATTTTTTCATAACTAAAAAGTCCAAGAAAACGGAAAATTTCGGAAAAAGTCGCAACTTTTTAGCATTACTCTAAGAGAAAATAGTTATAAACAATAATAAATTATTGAAACAGTTATGCTTATTGAATTTCCATAATTATTACCTCACTATAAGTATGAAAAGTGGACACAAAAGTAAAATTTTTTGTGAAAATCCTCAACTTCCTAGCATTGTTGTATGCAAATATCGTTATAAGTAATAATACAATATTTTAAAAATTATTTTTATAAAACTGAATGGATTATTGCCTCACTCTAACAAAAACGTCTTTTTTATGGGAAATACGTGTTAAACTTCATGGTGCTAGAGTAAACAATTTTTAAAATATTTGAGCTTAAAAATATTTTTTTCATGTTTTTAAAACAATTTTTTGAAAAACTCATTGATTATTTTTCAGAATCTGCATCTGTGATCCAATTTCCAACAAAATGAGAATTCTGAAGACTTTTGGGGTCGCTGAATCCGAATTTGATAACAAAATTTCCAAGATCAAGTTGGCTAATACACTCTTTACTTTATGAAAATGAGTATTCCAAGGTGTTAGGGGTCGCTCAACTCAAATCTAGTAATAGGATTTCTAAATTTACAAGGGCTGCTTGAATACTTGAATTAGGAATCTAAAAATATTTATTTTGAAAATGTAAAATTCAAATTTATTAAATTTTAAGAATCTATAAAAGAAAATCCTAAATTTTGCGAAGAATCAAAACTTTTCAATTCTAAATATTCAAAATTTAAGAAAATTAAAATGTAAATCATCAAAATTAGAGAATTTTTAATTGTAAAACTTAAAACAATTTTGAGAAGCTACAATAAAAAATTCTTGAATTTGGAATTGATTGACAACATATTTTTGAATAATTCAAGAATTTTATTTCGAAGGTATATAATTTTGAATGTTTTCTATGGAATAGTTCAGTTTTTCAGATTTATAATTGACTGTTCTGATTTTCACGAATGATCATAATTTACGCCGATTCATTGAAATGGATCGAATTGCGATTCGTGCAAATGAATTTTATAGGATATGTGGCTATTTGGAAGAATGAAGATTAAGTCAAATCGCAATTTGGATAAACGCGAATTATGACAAATGGTAATTTAGACAAATGAAAGTTATGCCTATTGATAATTCCAAAATTAAAATTAGAGCAAATGCTAATTCCAAAAAATAAAAATTATGCCAAATGGTCATTCCTATAGAAATAGAAATAAGCCAGTATACAAAATTATGATGAACGGAAAAATTACAGTGATGACATATGGCACTTCGAAATAATAAAAATCAGGGCACATGGTGATTCAGAAAAATAAAGATTAGGACAAACGGTATGTGATTTGAACACAAAAGAAATTGGGCAAATTGTTATTCAATGAAATGAATTTCAATAAAATAAACATTTCATTAAAGTAGAGTTCGGAGAATATGCATGCACCTCTCATGGAATTCTTTTATACGTGAATAATTATTATTATTATTATTATACCATTAAGCCGTTTCCCTTTCGGGGTAGGCGTGAATTGCTCGGTTGGAAAATAGTAGTATGTGGATGGGTATATAGGTATAGGGTAGATAGGTATATAGGTGTAAGGTATAGATATTTTAGATTGATCTAGAGCGCTCGCGTTGTTTATTTAAACAACACGTTCATTCCGCAACACTGCTCCGACCCAGGTTGCTGATCAATCTCTCTAGCGATCACCCCACGTGGAAAGCCTCACAAAATTGTTATGTGTGGTTCCCC
>CAKNWT010311982.1:0-40534 GCA_932066315.1 Andricus coriarius | reverse complement strand
CCTAGGGCAGGTTGGAAGGACAATATATATATATATATGAAATTAATTAACGTAGTTTTATTGTGCTTAAAACAATTTATTGTTAATATGAATTAACATTTATAATAAATATGTATCAAACACAGCACTTTAGTACTTCAAAAGCACTCATCTTATAGTTGACTGATACGCACAAAAACGCCAAAAATAAAGAAAATTAAAAGAAAATTCCTATTATCCCTAAAAGCACGAAGTAGTATAAGGAGATCCAACTCTATGGGCCATTTCGGGAAATTGTACCCCCACTTTTCCGTGCCCACATCCTATAGCACTTCGGATTACGTGTTCTAGCGCCTCTTACGGAAACCGTTATAACATAGGTTTTAGAGTTGGGTTTCAACAGTTTCAAATTTTGTCCTGAGAGGCGCTACAATACGTAATCTGGTATGCTGTGGATATGCTATAGAAAGTGGGCACGGAAAAATGGGGGGTATCCTTATATTAGAGTTGGATCTCCTTATACTACTTCGTGCCTAAAAGGAAGGACATTTGGGTTGTGCGAAGGACTTAAAAGGACACGACTAAAAAGAAGGACAAATCCTTCCAAGGAAGGACGTTTGGCAACCCTAACGTTGAGGCACCTACTGCTTACGTGTTCTACAAGTTGAATGAGGAATCATCTTCGTCTTCCTCCAAATTGAACTGCATATTTTATTCTTTTTCTTGTGCTTTCTTAGCATTTTCCCTGAGGTAAAAATGGTTTTAATAAGTTATCAAGCAAATTGAAATGTTTCATGAAAGAGAGAACCACAGCAAAATTGTGACACTTACCCTTCTCGCTCTTTTCTATTCTTGCATTGATAGAGCCAATCTTTCACACTTTTAGTGGTTGATAGTTTATACAATCGTTTCATCCGGATCCACAATATCGACTGCACAGCAGCATGTGAAAGAAAAAGTCAAGGATCATCAGAAAAAATGGTAACCATTGCTTTCCCAATAAAAATTATTGTAGGTTATAATTACTTAATTTAATTTCTTGTAAGTTTTAAAATGTATTTTAAAAAATCCTTCAAATTTTTAAACTCTACAACTTTGATGAAGTGTAATGAACTTATTTTCTTCATAAAACCATTTTTAAACTGTTTAAGTGCGTTTAGATTCAAAAGATAAGATACTGTAAACAACTAACTGCTTTTTAAAATGATAGAAGACTTTAACATTTAGATAAATAATGATATCATTCTTACTACATATTGCTTTGTAAAGAAGTAATTTGTTGAAAGGTTTTTTCTTTTCAGATCTCCCAACAAAGGAATACTTCGTTCCAGTTTCAAAGGGTCAGTACAACATTGAAAACAAAAACTTTCCTCCTTTGACCTCGATATAAAAATACAAAATTTGCCACCCGTACATTCAATAAAAATTCTTTTTAAAAAAATTACACTCCTCCAATTCAGAAAAAAGGTTGAAAATAAAACGTTCCTCCCTTCAACTCAATAAAAATGCTAAATAGAAAAAATCGCCTCTTTTAATTCAAGAGAAAATAACAAAAATTTCTTCCCTTCCCACCATATAAAAAGTCCTAACAATATGACATTTTTCCTTTTCTAATTGAGGAAGAACTGAAAAACAAATTTTTCTACTTTCTAACTACATTAAAAAGTGAAAAAAAAAAAATATGCTTCTGCGAATTCTACAAAAATTAAATATGTAATTCCGGAACAAAATTAAATACCAAAATGTCAATTTAATGTTTATGCATATATGCTTCAAAATTTAACACTTTTACTTTAAAATTTTTAAATGGAAGAATTCAAACTGTAACGTTTACAGTTTAAATTTAGCACTTTCAAATTTAAATGATTCAAAGCGTTCTGTTTCAAATTGAGTAAAAGTATTTAATTATGAATCCATTAATTTCAAATGATTTAAAAATTGAAAATGGCTTATAAAATTTCAAGAGATCGTTTCATTTTCTGCAACTACTAAGGCTCTCGAATTAAGACACTTAATTTTTTCAACCTTGAAATCTGTCAATTTTTTAATTTTTAACACTCGAACTACAGATCAATTTTTTTTTCATTTTTTTTTTTACATTTCAGCAAGCTACTTTAAAAGTAAATAAGAATAGAACAAATTAAGTAGTGAATCTTTTTTTTATAAGAAAGAGATAACTTACGGGTATAGCAACAAACTGTTTTAACCGGCCACGGTTTGCCGTTTTCATCAGTCCATGTTACTACTTCATCTTTTTCCGGATTTTTCTTTAACAAATCGTTTATCTCCTTTTGCGACGTCAGGTTTGGAAAGTAGCTTGCTATAATTGTATCCGACTCATCAAGAACCGCCCATTTCGTGCGAATAACCTCAAATCCTTCATCCGCGAATTGAATCACAGCAAATTCTTTAGTCGACATTCTGCAAAATTAAAAAATGTTGTACAAAAACTTCCAATAATTTCACTGAAATAACAATGGTAATTATGCACTCTTTTATGACCAGATTTTATTTTCGGAATGTATGATAACCGGACTTTTTAAAAAGGGACAAAGTAGGCCATAGACATAAGAAAAGAAGGACAAAGTAGAACTAAAATTTTAGTCCTTCCTTGTCCTCCATCGTTAAATGTTTCAACGTCATTAAAAAAACAGTTTATGCACGTGTTTTTTTTTAACGCTATAAAAAAATATGAGGGTAAAAATAAATGGGATACATTGGATAATAATATTAAAAAGAAACATAAAAATCATTTTCAAATATTCCATCAAATTTAAAAATGAATATTTTATTATTTTTTGTCACTTTATTCCATTTTTTCTTTAAGCTTCTCTAGAAATCCATTTAAATCCCTTGAAATCTTTTAAATATCATTGTTCTCCAGAATACCTTTTCAAAATCCTTTAAAACCTTCTGAAATCCTACGAAATTCTTTCAAATCCCTTACAATTCTGAAATCTTTTAAAATACCCTGAATTCTTTTAAATACTTTTAAATCCCTTGAAATTTATAAAATCCATTACACCTTATGAAATCGATCATAATCCCACAAAAATTGAGTAGAATCCCGTAACAAATCTTAAAATATGTAATATCTGTTAAAATTCATTAACAAAGTATTAGATATTTTAAAACCGTTAAAAAAACTGAAACCTATTACAAATTACGAATCCAGAGTAAAATTGTTGAAATTTTCAAAATTCTAAATGGCGGATCCAATATGGGAGACCAAAAATGTGAGAATAAGTTCCGTCGCTTCAAAATGTGTTCTCAGGCGTTTTATGGGTCGCCGATTACGAATTTGATGTCAAAATTCAAAATGACGGATATAATATGGCGGTAAAAATTAAAAAATTAGTCTCGTGGCTTCAAAATGGATCTTCGGGGGTATTTCGGGCAGCTAATCGCGAATCTGAAGTCGAAATTCCAATATCCAAAATGGCGGATACAATACCCTCATTAAATGTTGTTTACGCCATAAATGAATGCTCTATTTCAAATTTTGACTTCAGATTAGTAATCAGTGACCCAAAAAATACCGTAAACGTTATGTTTAGCTAATTAAATATTGCCGATTAGCCAAATTACATCTAGTGTGTAAAAAGTCTGTAGTTTCTGACCTTGTTTATTTATGAAATCTATTCTGTTAAAAAACAAAACCCGGTACGAAGGCTTGAATAAAATAGGATTGCAAATTTCAATTCATGTTAATACCTGATTTTCCCTTCGTTCTCTTAAACCAGAAACAGTAATTAGAAAGAAGCAACTGCTATACGTTTCAATACAGTTTGAAAATATAATTTTCTACCTATCTAATACCAAAAGCAGTAAAAGGACAAGGTAAAATACAAAAATTAATTAATTAATTAAAAGAAATTAATTAAATAATTATTCAAGTTAACTAATGTTTTCAGAATACATAAATTCTTTTTAGTATCTCGGTATCACAAATCCTATTTCATTCAATTCAGTTATACCATTTGGAATTGAGGATAATACGTTTCATATAAAATCAATTCAGATTTCTTGAATTGAAGTCACATCATCTCTCCGCAATGTAATCTTGAATTCACTGTAATAGACCCTTCCTAACTTGAATTCAAAAACCGGTAATTCAGAAAATTCAATGTGCACATTTCGCGAATGAATTAAACTGAATTGAACACACTTCATATCTAACCTTCTTTTGGGAATAGGAATGAAAGTCATTAACACTATGTGAATAGAAGGGAATTACATTTCTGAGCCACTTATTACTTTCTTAAACATTGAGGCCTGAAGGGAAAACCAGGTATTAAAAATAATAGGATTATCTCTACTTTCACGCTGAAATCTTAAATTTTTAATTCTATTATATTCATGCCTTCTTACCGGGAACGTTTTCAAGGTTTTCTAATGTCAAATAAAATTCTACAATACCTTTAACTTACTTTTAGTTCTTGTAATTTTTTAAAAACTTCGTGATAAATATTGAAAAATCTTTAACATCTTTTACAGTTCCTTTAAACATGTTTTAATCTCTGAAATCCTCTAAGAACGTATAAAATTCCAAGAAATCCGTTAATCCGTAGAAATCCCAAGAAGCAAAGATATTATCTAGAAGTCCCTCCAAATTTATTTCCATTACATTTACTCCCTAAGTTATCTAGAAATTCTTTAAAATTCCCTAAAATCGCTTAAAATCTATAAAATCCTTAGGTATCTTTGATACCCTTTTCATTCAATCCCTTGACATTTTATTTAATCATGCAATTTCTTGGAACCTTGTAATATATCATAAAATCTATCATATATATCCTTTGAAATCTATTGAAATTATTTAAATCTCTCATCATTGGAGATGCTTTAAAATTGCGTAGGTTTGGGAAAATCTCTCAAAGTTCCTTAAAATACATTGTAATCCCTTGAATTGTCTTAAAATTGTTAAAATCTCTTTAAAATGATTTAAATTCCGTAATGTCTTCAAGATTTTCAAATATATTAAAATTTCGATTTTTAAGATCACGGATGTTATTTTAGCTAATCAGCAAAAAAAGTGTGAATTATTATTAGTAATTCATTGAGCCATATCCCTTTCGGGAGCGTGGTGAAAATGAGGCCAGCACTTTACCTATCTTTTCATGACACAAAATTTGGATTGTCACTTACAGGAATAAAAAGAAATCATTAAAATATAAAATTATAAAAATATTTTTCATTTGGCCACAGGATATGTCCGGGAAAATCTACACAAATGGTCACCCTACATTTTGGACAAAGAGAACATTGTTGCACGCTGACCTTCACATCTCATGTAACCCACGTAACGAAACTCAATTTATTGTAATCTTACCTACTAATTGTAGTAGCTCGCTATCTCGTAGTAGTTACTCGCAATGTAGTCGAGCTCGTAAACGTACTTTAAGGTAAAGAAGCCGGTCCACACCGATCACGACGCCATGTGCAGCCATAAGTCCCATGAGCACGGAATGACGGAATGGAACATGTGAAACAGTGAATCTGCGTCTGAACCTGCGCATTTGCCCTTTTATGAAAATTCTATATTTCCCGCCAACATAGTAACCAATGAAAAATCAGCGTCATATAATTCATAATCATAATTCGGTTTTGGAGTTTGGTGCTAGCCCAGATAGCAAAGTGCGCGCACGGTGCGACGCACCATGTGCGGATTTTCTCGCACGACGTGCGCGCAGGGGATGACACAGCTGCGTCCTCATATGCGTGACAGGTGTTTCGCACGTCGTGAGGGTCGCACGTCATGCGTGCCGGTGTGGGTATGGTGCGTGCACACATGTAGGATTTTTAGAGGGTACAGAAAATATTTGGATTGATATTTTTAAGTAAAGAGCAGGTCATTTATCATGAACGTATTTTTTATTATGGGTGGAAGGAATATTTGTACATTTTAGTTGAGCATTAGCAATTCAGTTTCCGCATGTTTGTCTCACATTTTCTGAATGTAAACAGCTGAAACAGTTTCCCTTTTCCAACTCGTTGGGAGGTTAAAAGCAGGAACCGGACCTAAATGAAACAAAATACTTTCGTGATTTTCGTTCTGTTTCTATACTGCCAAAACGTAACTATATTCACTTGATTTACGTTAGATTATTCAAAATACCGAAATTATAACGAAAAGGAAACGAAAGATTCGGTACTATTTGGATAACGTAAAGTATAGTTTGTCCTAATTTAGAGCCATTCATGCATGTCGCATTTTTGTAAGCACGGTAAACACAGAACACAGAATGATGCAGAACGAGACCCGGGAGGAGACCGCGGGACGAGAAGTCGCCATAGAATTCGCGAAGACACTCGTGGCGCGTCTTGCATTTCCGTTGGATCGACGAAGGCTGCTGCACCATATATGGGGCGTTATTTCTCAAAGAGTACCCACTCAAAAAGTCGAAGTTGTCCGATCTAAGTTAAACTTAGGTAAATTGATGTGCTATTGGATAGTACTTTATGGGGAAAAAATTTTGTCATTTGGGTAAGTATTGAGCGAGGGAGAGGGGATGAAAGTTTTGGGATTTTCGTGGATATCGTCTATTTCGACGATTTTCAACTCTTCTAATAGCGATAAAATAATTTTTTTCTAGTGCAGTTTCGATAAGGGGTTTCAAGCTCTTTCAATTGGTCCTACGCATTTTTTCAAAAAATAAATATTTGACCTCAAAAATTAAGGTCAGAAATAAATTTGACTTTTTTCGAAGTGGGACAGGTTTTTTTTTTTTTTTTTTTTGTCTTAAAAGAAAGCTTAGGTTTTTTCCTATCAGACTATGTAGATTAGAAAGTGGGATTCAAATTTTTAATTTATGAAAATAAGCGTTGAGTACTCCGGCACGTGCATGACGCTGGCGCTCGAGCCCCGCGGCGGACCGTGGTACCTTCATGGTATTGTTTTTATGAAAAGTAATAATATATGCTAGTATATTTGATCGCTCTATGCATTTCAAAGGGTTGAGACTGCCATTATTAAAATGCCTGCATTACGTTCACTGATGAATTTTGAAAAAAATTTGAATTTTGGAAAATCAAATTATTGAATAACAGGTCGGGTCGAAAAAGTTGTTTTATGGATTAAGTAAAATCAAAGCCCGGAGATTTTTTCATGCAGATGTCTGGTCTTATATATGCCTTTCTTTCCGCCTTTCGTTTTTTTAGTGACAGTTGTTTTCACTTTGCTTCCTAATTTTCGTTTCTTTTCTTTTGGGAAGTAGTCGCATTCCGTGGCTGAGGAAAATTTCTTCAATTGAAGTCTCCCATCTTCAGTAGTAGGCCAGTCAGTGAAGTATGCAAAAGAGTGTTTTGGTGTCAGAATTCTAAAGTGGAAGCGATATCGTTATTTGTGTAGTACTGATGCCTGGGATGAAGGCCTAAATGTTTTTAACAGAAAATTCGCAAACGCAAGAAACTGCGCGCTGTTCAAATTTCACAAAACCATGTTTTTTGAAGATTGCGACCAAGATATCTTTTTTATATCTTTCATTTATAATTAAACTTTTTTCTCGCAGATTGATATCTTGGCGTAATCTTCAAAAAACATATGGTTTCGCAAAATTTAAACAGCGCTATTAGAAGAGTTAAAAATCACCGAAATATACGATATCCACGAAAATCCCGATGACAAAATTTTTCCCCCATAAAGTACTATCCAAAAGCACAACACTTTGCCTAAGTTTAACTTAGATCGGACAACTTCGACTTTTTGAATGGGTACACTTGAGAAATAACGCCCTATATGTAATCTTCAACTACAGCGCGCGGTTTTTAAATGCAGCTTTCTTCATTACACTTGGAAATAGCAAAAATACTTGCAAGTGCATTAAAAATTAAAGACCCATTTTTTAACTTTATCAACCAATTTTCTGAAAATTGGTTTTAAATTTGATTTTAAATTTCAGTCAATATTAAACATGAAATTCAAACTTCAAATGGTAGTTATAAAAATAAAAAAATATTAAAAGTTGAAATGATTCCCACAGCTTCATCTTTAAAAAAAATTCCAATTCAAATAGAAAATTTTTGAAAGATTATGTAAATACAAAACAAAAATTTCTGGCTATTTAGAATTTTTAACGGTTTTTTGTTCGTTCTTTTTAACTTTCGGGATGACCATACAAAAATATTTCAAAAAATTCTTCATTCGATGTAAGCATTTGTAGACATATTTTTTAACTATTTTCTTTTACACTTTATTCTTTTATAGTTTTTTATGGTTTTGAATTTTTTTTTGTAATTTCACAGCTGTAAGAATGTTACTTGATGTAAGAATTTTTTAAATATTTTTTTAATGTTCAAAAAAAGAACCAAAAATAATTTAAAAAAAAGTTAAAAAAATTGGAAATTATTTTTTTCTTTTTAAAAAGTTACAGAATAACAAAAAAAAGTTCTTGTTAATCTTACACCGATCGAGTAAAGGAACATACTATGAAATTACAATTTTTAAATAAATAAAATGCATTGCACATTAAGCAATTTCACAAATGCATTCAATTAATATTATTCATAAAAATTTCCTAATTTATGCTTACGATAAAATTTGGAGTGTTTCAATTTTTATGAATAAACCATTTTTACAATAATTAAAGTTCAAATTATAGTTATAATAATTACTATTATTCAAAACTACGTTTTTCACTCATGTATTCATGCTATAAATAATGCCTCTCACGAAGTGCGACGCACATGCGCCGCATATCGTGCCCATCACGAAGTGCGACTCATATGCCTCGCACGTGCGTGCCCCTTACACAGTGCGGCGCATATGCCTCGCACCCTGCAGGCACGGCGTGCCTCGCATTCCGTGCGTGTAACGTGCCCCGCACGTTTGCTATCTGGGAGGTTATGCGTGATTATTAGACTCGCAATGGATTCGTAATTTGTCGCATTCGTCCTTTGCTTTTCCGGTTTTTCTATAATATAAATGTTGAAATATACATTTTCTCGCAGTCATCGTGAGCATTGCGTGTGAAAAAATACGCCTCTTTCTCCTGAAGATATTCACTCAGAGGTAGGAAGTTCTGCTATTTTATATTACTTGAAAATGTGGGATATTCTCAAATAAATTCCTAATCTTGTGTTATGATGCACACGATGATACCACATATTCCTTCTTAGATTTTTCTTTAAATCTTTTTATGATCGCGCACCGATATAAAGTGTCGTGCATTACAAATTTCTAAGTATGGATAATGAAAATAAAGTATTATAACCTCTAAAATGCACGTATAGACTGTTGTATGTGTTATACGCTAGTATAAGCCTAATTCTATCCCGAAAATATAAACCTATGCGAAGTGGAAGTGAAGTAGTCTACGTGGGCGTACGCTCTATTCTGCCAAACTATTTTTCTATCATTTATCACACAAATGAATTCAGTGGTTAAATCAATAATGAAAAAAAACATATCAAAAGGACCCATGCATATAATAATTATATGCACAATAAAATTCTTAGAAACAAAAAAGATTGAATTTTGAAACTAAAAAAGATCGGTTTTTAACCAAAAATGGCGTAGTTAAAGTTTTTTTAGGGCGAGAATTAATTTCCAATGGAGAAAAACGAATTTTTTACAGGACAGTTTAGTTTTGTACCAAATAGTTCACATTCAAATAATTTCACTTGATAGTATCTGAAACCGTCAATCATACTTTTTTAGATACTTTTTCTGAAGCTATGGAAAAAATGGAATTATACAATGAAAAACTACTAGATTCAGAAACGACCGCAAAAGTAAAAGAAATAAATACAGATAATACCTTCGTTAGCTTATTTGCTGATACAGTATATTTTTCTTGTTCGTTATAGACCTTATGATGTCGAAGGTCATAAAGTCAGAGGCGCATAATGTTAATCTTAAAAAATCTGAACATGTCAAGAAAGTAGCAGATGCCTGGGGAAATCGTACTTCAGAAACACGATTTCCTGCCAATGTTCCAGGACAAAAGCTGAATGTTTTCAGTAAGTTTTCTATCCTGCATGTTATTTACTCTGTGTGAAAGAATCCTTTCTTTCAAACCGCATGTTTTTATGATTACTGAGAGATTATTTAAGAATAATTCAGGAATTTGAGGAATCTTCCAAATTTTTATTTCTCTATAAACATAAAACTCTTAAATTTAAAAAAAGAAATGAAATTCTTTTATTTTATTAATGAAAGCTGAGCATTTTTTATTTCAAAAGCTATAAATGTGATATTGTACCATTTTTGAGAAATTCAAATAAAAATTTTTTCGTTTTGAAAAACTTTAAATGTGAGAATGGTCCATTTTTAAGTTATAAAATTGATTAATTTTGAGAAATTTAATATAATTTAATATTAGTTTATATTAAATAGTAGTAAAATAATATGAATAATTATTAATAATATAGTTTAATATCTAAGTCTAAATGAATTATTTAACTAATCATTAGTTTTAATTATTTTTCAACTATGATATATAATTATTTTCCATCGATACAATTTGTTTGATTTAAAAGTTAAACCAAATAACCATTTTCAATGTTTCTATATATGCTTTCAGTTTGAGATTGTTTAATTTTAAACGATTCCGATAAGAAATAATTTTGATGTTGAAATTTTTGAGCTGAAAGCTGGTCAATATGATCAAACAAATTTTAATTTACTATATGGAAGGTTTTCAAACGGTGAAAGACGTACAAATTTAATAATATTTGAAATTATTCTGACTTTTTCATACAATAAACTAACAAGGTTAAGGAAACATACTAAGTAAAATTTCAAATATGTTTATTTCGAAAACATTAGTTTCTAATTATAAATTTCATTTTTTTTTTACGACTTCACAAATTTTAAATTAATTCTAAAGAATTTCATGTACTCTAAAGTCAACGTTATTTTCTTTTACACTTGCGTGTTTTTTAAACTTCAAATATTAAAACGAAGCAATTGAACAAATCAGCCATACAAAATTAAAAAATCTCTGTACACCGACTTCATGCTGCGAATGAATTAATATTATTTATTTATAATTGTGTGCGTTTTATTTTTAAAAATATCAAATATTGAGGCATTCAGTGTGCAGTTTTAATAATTATATTTGAACGTATTAAAATTAGAAATAAAATTGTGTTTAATAACCTGAAAGGATTTACAGTTTAAACATAGATTCAAAATGTTTTAATTTTGTTAGCACAATATTAAATTTAAATTATTAACGAACAAAATGATTGACGTAGTAAATTTGTAACTTTTTTACAATTTGATGAGTAAAATTAGTTCCGATTCAATCTAAAAAATTAATTGAATATCTAAACTTGTATAATTATTTTGAAATTCAAAACGATTATTTTTTAAATATACTTATAAAATTAACATTTTTACCTGCAACAAGCACCTACATAAAGACTGACATGACTGTTGTGACAGTCTAAAGCTGACTAAAATGTACCATTACTAACTCCACTTGCATAAATAAAATTGATTGGGTTGGCCAATATTTTTCATCTTTAAATTATTATTGAATCTCAAAAGAAAATAATTAAAAAACAAAATCATCACTACTGACCAACTTCATGCTGCGTACACTTGGCGATTATTGAATTAAGCTATATTTTTTCTTCACAGAAGATATTACAAACGACGGTAACTTGTGCAATGTCAACGTGCGACCACACAGATCAGGACATGGATCATCTAGGCTCATCTAGAGTGTTACTGCAGCCTTTTGTGTTTTTAGAAATTATCTTACATTTACGTATATTTAATCTTTATTATTGAAACACTGATTGAGTTTATAAACAACGACAAGGCTCACAATGCGCGATTATAAATGCACTTATTTCGAAAGTAATATTTAATCTTAAGGAGGTTCTTGAAGAATTTAATTTTATGCTAATTGTGATATTGTACCTACCACATTACATAAGTCACTTAGATTAGTTTATAGAAATTACGGTTGAAACTTAACATTTTAGTACTGTATAGCTTTAAATGGAAAGACTGATTAAGTTAATAACGGGGAGAAGTTAAAAAGTGCTCAATTGCAATTTGATATAAAATGTTGAATGGTACTATCAATTAGTATTTATAGGTATGATTTACCTTACCTGTTCAACAGACACTACAGCTTACTTTCGCAAAAACATATTAAACAGTGCTGTATTTAATAACTTGTTTTTTTTTACTTGCCTTTTAATTCTGTAGTTACACACATTTGCGCGATTATTTTATTTCAAAAAAATACTCCTTGACCATTGCCGTGCAAGCTTTTCTTAATATTGCTTCGCAAGCTTTCCTAAATATTGATTCGGAAGCTTCCCTAAATATTGCGTTGCAATATTTGCACAATATTGCTGCGCAAGCTTTCCTCAACATTACGTTTCGAAATTCCCTCAAGTTTGACTCGCAAGCTTCCCTAAAACTTACGGTGCAAGTTTCCCTCAAGTTTGCCTCGCAAGGTTGCCGTAAGGCGGACATTGTCTTACTTGCGGCAAACTTGCCTAAAGTTTGCTGCAAACTGTTGTGCTATCTGGGACGAAGTGCTTGCATAAGAGCTTTAAAACGTGATTTCTCTGAAAGTGAACTTAAAAATGGACGAATTTGTTCGAAACATTTTATTTCAGGTAAGTTAGAAACTGTATTTTAATAGAGCATGTAATGACATAGAGATTTTAAAGTATAAAACACTAAACCGGTGGGCGTTGTAGCCGTTGTACTCATAAATTTTGAAGTTTCTGTTATTAATTTTTTTTTCTCATAAAACTTAGGCAATTCATAAGAAGTAAAATATTTCAGTATTTAGAGCTTACATTATTTATACGAAAGTAACGATTAATGTCTATAATTTTTAAATTTCTAATTTTTTTTTTGAAATCTGCAAAAATCTACATTTTGTTTTAAATTAGGCTGTAGCTATGTGCACCGAAATTTCGGTACGAATATTTTTTTCTATAAATATTAAGTGTTCAATTATAATTTATATATGAAAATTCAACAATTTTACTTGAAATTTAAACATTTTGTAAATAACACAATTAAAGTTGTAATGTTTAAAGTTTAAAAGCTCTTCGAAATTTAAAGATTCAAGGCTTTCTACGTCAAACCATTGAGTTTCAAATTGTTCATTTTTAAATATTTGGTTTCAATTTACTCGTCTTCAATGAACAATCAGATATTGAATATAAAAAAATGATTCTTTTTCTTAATTAACAAATTTCAAATTGAATGTGTTAAAAATGGAATATTTCAGACTAAAACATTATTATAAATTTAAAGAAAGCCTTTAGTTATGAATATATTATTATGAAGTTATTTTGAAGTTGAAAATAGTTTATAAAGTTTCAATCGGACGATTTCATTTTTTAATGACAGAAAGAAACAGTTTAATTCTTAACGTTAAAATCTGGAAATTCTTAAATTTTGAACGGGTATAGAATCGTTTTTTCCACTCAATTATTGTTCACTTTTTAATACTTGAAGTACCGATCCATTTTAAAAATAATTTATTTATTTATATTTACAGTTAATGAAATAAAAATGTTTTTTATCCAAAATTTCCATCTTCAAATACTTTTAATTCTTAGTTGTTTAAGTCTTCAAAACTGCATTTTAAAATTCTTTAAATTAAACTTTTAAGCTTGTTTGAAGATGGAAATTTTGGATAAAAAACATTTTTATTTTATCAACTGTAAATATAAATAAATAAATTATTTTTAAAATGGATTGGTACTTCAAGTATTAAAAAGTGAACAATAATTGAGTGGACAAAACGATTTTAAATCCGTTCAAAATTCAAGAATTACCAAATTTTAACGTTAAAAATTAAACTGCTCCTTTCTGTCATTAAAAAATGAAAACGTCCGATTGAAACTTTATAAACTATTTTCAACTTCAAAATAACTTCATAATAATATATTCACAATTAAAGGTTTTTATTAAATTTAAAATAATGTTTTAGTCTGAAATATTCCATTTTTAACACATTCAATTTGAAATTTGTTAATTAAGAAAAAGAATAATTTTTTTATATTCAATATCTGATTGTTCATTGAAGACGAGTAAATTGAAACCAAATATTTAAAAATAAACAATTTGAAACTCAATGGTTTGACGCAGAAAGCCTTGAATCGTTATATTTCGAAGAGCTTTTAAACTTTAAACGTTACAACTTTAATTGTGTTATTTACAAAATGTTTAAATTTTAAGTGAAATTGTTGAATTTTCATATATAAATTATAATTGAACACTTAATATTTATAGAAAAAAATATTCGTACCGAAATTTCGGTGCACATAGCCACAGCCTAATTTAAAACAAAATGTAGATTTTTGCAGATTTCAAACAAAAAATTTAGAAATTTAAAAATTGAAGACATTAGTCGTTACTTTCGTATAAATAATGTAAGCTCTAAATACTGAAATATTTTACTTATTATGAATTGTCTAAGTTGTATGAGAAAAAAACTTAATAACAGAAACTTCACCATTTTTGAGTACAACGGCTACAAAGCTCACCGGTTTAATGTGTTTTATACTTTAAAATCTCTGTGATCACATGCTCTATTAAAATAGAGTTTCTAACTTACCTGAAATAAAATGTTTCGAACAAATTCGTCCATTTTTAAGTTCACTTTCAGAGAATTCACGTTTTAAAGCTCTTATCCAAGCACTTCGTCTCTCACAAACAATGATTTTCAATTCATCCGATTTATTTTTTCCACTCAAATTCGGAAATCGAAAAAAGGATAATCCTACTTGACCGGAAAGACTCTTGCAATCTACCAGGACACAATTTTGCGGCATTTTCAATTAAAAATGCATTTCTCAACAAATCGAAAAGTGTTATGACTTATAAGTCGCCGGCAATTGAGGGTATAACCTCAGTTACGGCACATTAGGATTTTTTGTGATGAATGGCCAAATCGCACACTTTCAAAATTGGCAACAATAATTAAAGAAATCACTCTTGTATCCGAAAAGCAAAGCTATATCACGATTTTCCACTTACTTTCGTATAAAAAAAAATAATTTTAGTAAAACTCCTATCTAAACAATGCTTCCCACTCCACCAAGTGGTAAAGCCTCACATATTTTCACATTACCGACCGAGAGTGACGTAATGTTAGAATACTCTATACTTTCAAGTGGTAGTACCGGAAAAATCCGACGGAGAGCGCAGCTGCGGCCTCTACACAGTTCAATAATATCTGTTATGGCATAATAATGTGAATAACTAAAATAATGTTTTTCTTTTCACTACAAAATGATAGTTATTTAGTTTAAAAACGAGTGGGAAACCCCGATGGAGCTACCCTGGTTCTCAAGCTATAAAATCTATTTTGCCACATTCTTAACTATTCGCTCTCAGTAGTTGACCTCAGACCTATTGGTGAAGCCTAGTATATCAATCACTGATCGCGTTATAATTTCCTCACGTTGCATAAAATGGGCTCCAAGGGTATGCTGCCTGAGCCTAGCTAATGCCGGGCACTGGCATAAGGCATGCAGGGATGTTTTATCATCCCTGCCGCATTTCCTGCACTCTGTCGTGGGGTTATAGCTCATTTCATGCATATAATAGTTCAGGTGGTTGTGCCCTGTAAGCATCTGAACCTTTCTTAAACTTGTCCTTAACCCTTTCTTGGGTAAGCCCAGGATATCCCTGGCTCTGTCCCTCCTGTACGTATAGCGTAGGATGGCTTTCGCCTGTCGGCAACCCTGGATATGTTCCCAGTATTCCCGGTGCTTTGTTCGGATCCACCTTTTGATGGCCATCCCGATGCAGCAAGACGCTAGTCCCATTACCGGTTCCGGTCTTACGCATTCACTTGCTGCGCCGCATTTTGCCAGCTGATCCGTCTTTTCGTTGCCCTTGATCCCTGTGTGACCAAGGACCCATATGAAAGCCGCTTTGTTCTTTTCTGCAAGTTGGTTTAATGCCATTTTGCATTCCCAAACCAGTTCTGGTGTTATGTCTGGTTTCCCAACTGCAGTTAATGTCGCTTGGCTATCCGAGAAGATCGTAATCTGCCTGCCAGAAGCGTTTTATTCGAATAATGTTTCAGCACAGCGAAGGACGGCTAGGACCTCCGTCTGAAAGACAGTAGCATGTCGCCCAAGCGGGACCCCTGTCCCCCTCTGTCTATTGCTGTCATAGATTCCTGCTCCTGACCTCCCCACTCCTCTGAAGCCATCTGTATACCAGATTTCCCCTTGGAGGAGCGGGTTACCATTTGCTTTCCACATATCCCTGCTTGGAATGCAGACGCAACAAGTTTTGGTAATGTTAAAGCATTTTGTTATTTTATCTTGCCTCATCTCTAGAATCAGCAGTGTGCTGACGCCACTTGGGAGCCTAGCGTGTCTAGTCGCCTGAGTCCATCTATTTACTCTTGCCAGGCGGGGCATCGGGTGAGTTGCCCTTATAGTTATCGCAACATGTAGGGATTCTTCACAGAGCATGAATCCTATTGCCGCTGTCGACGTAGTACTCATTGCTCCCGTTAAACACCCAAACGCTAGCTTTTGTAATCATCGCAGCCTGTCCTTAATCGTTTGAGGTTTCGCCCGTGGCCATCAGACCGCAGCAGAATAGAGTCATGCAAGAATTTTAGGCCCTAGATCCCACGTCAATCTAATGGCTCTCCTGCACATCCGAAAAGTCATGACAAGCTTCCTGCATTGGGTCTCCATGTGCTTCGCCCAGTTCAGTTTGCTATCTAGGATTACTCTCAGATATTTAACCGAGTCTGAAAACGTCAGCCTCCTGCCAAAAAATAAAGGATCGTCAACTTTCGGCACTTTGTAATTTATCGTGGAAATGACCAGGCTGGTCTTTTCCGGTTTTACCGACAGCCCTGAGCTATCGCACCAGAACTCTACGATGCGCAGCGCAGACCTTGTAAGACCCATCAACGTTTCCAGATGAGCCCCCCGACTAGGAATCCAAAGTCATCCGTGTAGCCCTGGGTATAATACCCCTCCTCATTAAGCCTGCGAAGGAGGATGTCACAGAAATAATTTAGGTCACACCGCTACCTTTTTCAATGTATTGTGGAAGTGGAAAGGCACGCCTGTAATTCGTCACAGAAGTAATGTATATCACCTCTCTAACCCTTTCCAATGTCTCGAGGGGGACGGGAAGACCCCTCTGTGACATGTCACAGAAATAATTTAGGTCACACCGCTAACTTTTCCAATGTATTGTGGGGTTGGGAAAACACGCTTGTAATTCGTCACAGCTATAATGTAGATCACCCCTCTAAGCCTTTCCTATGTCTCGTGTTGGACGGCAAGGAAACCCTCTGTGACATGTCACAGATATAATTTAGGTCACACCGCTAACTTTTCCAATGTCTCGTATGGGGTGGGACGGCACGCCTGTAATTCGTAATAGCAATAATGTAGATCACCCGTCTAACCCTTTCCATTGTGTCGAGGGGGACGATAAGGGACCCCTCTGTGACATGTCACAGAAATAATTTAGGTCACACCGCTAACTTTTCCAATGTATTGTGGGGTTGGGTAGAGACGCTTGTAATTCGTCACAGAAATAATGTAGATCACCCCTCTAATGCTTTCCTATGTCTCGTGTGGGGCGGGAAGGGACCCCTCTGTGGCATGTTACAGAAATAATTTAGGTCACACAGCTGCCTTTTCCAATGTATTGTCGGGGTGGGAAGGCACGCCTGTGATTCGCCACAGAAATAATGTAGATCACCCCTCTACCCCTTTCCAATGTCTGGAGGGGGACGATAAGGGACCCCTCTGTGACATGTCAGAGAAATAATTTAGGTCACACCGCTAACTTTTCTAATGTATTGTGGGTGTCGGAAGACACGCTTGTAATTCGTCACAGAAATAATGTAGTTCACCCCTCTAACCCTTTCCAACGTCTCGAGGGGGACGGGGTGGGACCCCTCTGTTGCATGTCATAGAAATAAATTAGGTCACACCGCTAACTTTTCCAATGTATCGCAGGGGTGGAAAGGCACGCCTGTAATTTGTCACAGAAATAATGTAGATCACCCCTCTAACCCTTTCCAATGTCTCGAGGGGGACGGGAAGGGACCCGTCTGTGACATGTCACAGAAATAATTTAGGTCACACCTCTAACTTTTTTAATGCATTGCGGGGGGAGGGGTAGCTCATAAAAAAAAACTAGATATTAATCAAAATAGAGCAAATTCAATTTTTGTTGCATTTTCTAAATTTTATTTTAGTAATGTATGATTTTTTTGATTTTTTCTTTTTCTATTTGGAAAATGTAATAATATAAATAGATTGGTTCAGAATGATCCACCAACTTTTGAAATTGTACGTGTCGGATTCAATAAAGACATGGATAGTTTTTGTTGGCCAGTATAATATACATACAATATTGTGATAAGGAACTTTTCTTTTTTTCTTGTATTAAATTTAACTTTACTTATCTTATTGTATATGGTCTTTAAGACTTTTTTTAAAATGTTTATATCTTAGAGTCAAAGAGTTTTCAAGTTAATTGTGAATTTCATTACTGTTGGCCTATTTAATGAAATTGAATCAAATTAAAAGTAAAAAAAATGCTTAATACAACAAAGATTATTCCACACATTTAATTACTTTTATACGACGATGAAGTTAAATCTACAGTCTTAAATTTCAGATTCCCAGATGAAGCATTTATCCAGTATAGGTACTGGAAACCAGCTATATGAAAGCCTTGCTGTTACAGTTTCCAAGCCATTTGTATATAGTGTCCAGTTAAATAGGCCTGAAAGGCTGAACGCGTTGAATGAAACTATGTGGCAGTATGTACAGTTTCTTAATAATTATTATAGTGTCTAAAATATTGATCAGAATTTCCTTTCATACATAGGTTTTAATTACTTTTATTTTTATTAAATTTCAGAGAAATTAATAACTGCTTTAAAGAATTAGCTAATGATGCAAACTGTAGAGTTATTATTCTATCAGGTGCTGGAAAGGGTTTTTGTGCAGGTATTACATTAATTTTATGGTGGGTGTCCACGTGAAAAAGGCCCTTGCGGTTAGTTCTAGTTTAGGAGATATTCGTGCTTTTCTCAGTCAGGGTCAAAATTATTATTTCCAGATTTGAGAAAGGGATAATACTAGCACCTATACTGAATCTATTGGTACTATACTTATGCCGAGAAAGCAACCGAAAGTGGGTATATTTCATGTTCGAAGAAAAAGTATCATTCGCAAAACTAGATGCATGTTTCTTGAAAAGCGATTTTTCAAAGTTCCAACTTCAAAAATGCCCCCGTGACTCATTTTTCAATCTAAAGAGTTCATATGGGGCTTAAAATGTCGGGAATTTATCCGGTTATATAGCTCTATACGTAACTCCAAGCCGCCTAGAAGGGTCATTTTCATGCGGACGCCCACAATTTATTTTCTAATACTATGCAAAAATTTAACACAGTAATAAAAAATGTCCATCTACCGAAAAAAGTGAATTTCGTACGATCAATTTCTAATAGGAAAAAATCTTTGGTTCATGATGAGCTGAATATACTATTAATTTTTTTAAATCGATTAATACTTTTTGCCCCCTCAAACGCGTTGAAAATGAAAAAAAATTGAATTTACGCGTAAAATATATGAAAAAATGAATTCTTGAGTCACCAATTTGTTTATATACAGGGTGTCCCAGTACTCAAAAAACATGTTTGTATTTTTGAATTCTAAGAAAAAAATGGCGTCGAAAATAATTATACATTTTTTTGCTAAAGTTAATAATTAACGAGTAATTAACAATAGAAGATTAACCAATCAGAAGCACGCGTTAGACGTTCGACACTCCATGTGCCATCGACAAGAGTGTGTGTGTAAACAAGTTCAGTTCGTATAATATCCCCTTTGTTTGCTTTTCCAGTAGGTTGTGACCATGAAGGAATAGTAAGGAGTAGTATGTCCGTAAAAAAGAAGTGATCTTGAAATCCTCCAAAAATCAGGAGAGAGAACGACAATAGTGCAGTCACACGCGCAGCCATCAAATACTGAAATCACGGCTGCGCGCCATACTGCACTAATAATAGACGCAGATAGTAACTTTCGGATATTTCCAGTTCCACTTTCGTCTATCTTCACCCATGGGAGATATCACTCCTTACTACTCCTTCATGGTTGTGACTCTCTGGTGTAACTTCACACGTCAACGAGATACAAAAATTAAAAAATATATTTTCCACAATCAACTAAATTAGACAACATTCTCATGAATTCTGTAAAATTCCCTTAAATTTTGTAGAATTTTCTGGGACTCAGTAGGATTCTCCTGAATTCTGAAGAATTCTCTTGAATTTAGCAGAATTTTCTTAAAATGAGCAAAATTCTCTCTAATTCTGTAGATAACTTTTGATTTCAGCAACATTCTTTTGAATTCAGTGGAATACTTTTGAATTTTGTATCATTCTCTTGAATTCAGTAGCATTCTTTTCAATTCGGCAGAACTCTTTTCAGTTCAGCAGAATTTTCAAACGTTCGGCGGAATTCTCTTGAGTTGAGCAGAATTCTCTTGAATTTAGTAGAATTCTCCTGAATTCAGTAGAATTTTCTTGAAATTAGCAGAATTCTTTGGACTTTCGCATAAATGTTTCGTAAATTCAGTACACTTTTCTTGAACTACGTAGACATTTCTTGAATTGTGTATAATTCTATTAAATTCCGCAGAATTCTCTTGAATTTAGTAGGAGTCTCTTGAAATATGTAGAATTTATTTCTCCTAAATTCAGTAGAATTCTCCTAGGTTTGGCAGAATTCTCATGAATTTAGTGAAATTATCCAGAATATTCTTGAAATCAGCAAAATTCTTTCAAATTCAAGAGAATTCTCGAAAGTTTGGCAGAATTTCCCTAAATTAATCATAATTCTCTGGAATTCGGTATAAATATCTCGTGAATACAGAAGAATTCTCTTTATTTATGCATTCTCTTAAAATCTGTATAATTATCTTGAAATCTGTATAATTCTTTCCAATTCTTTAGAATTCTTTTCAATTCAACAGAATTCTCTTACATTTGTGCAGAATTCTCTTGAATTTAGTAGAATTCTCTAGAGTTACTGAATTTACGAAATATTCATGCGGAAGTCCAAAGAATTCTGCTGATTTCAAGAAAATTCTACTGAATTCAGGAGAATTCTACTAAATTCAAGAGGATTCTGCTCAACTCAAGAGAATTCTGCTGAACGTTAGAGAACTCTGCTGAATTGAAAAGAGTTCTGCCGAACTGAGAAGAATTCTACTGAGTTCTAGAAAATTCTACAAAATTCAAGGGAATTTTACAGAATTCAGGAGAATGTTGTCTAATTTGTTCTATTATGGAAAATATATTTTTTAATTTTTGTATCTCGTTGACGTGTGAAGTTACACCAGAGAGTCACAACCTACTGGAAAAGCAAACGAAGGGGATATCATACGAACTGAACTTGTTTACGCACACATTCTTGTCGATGGCACATGGACTGCCGACCGTCTAACGCGTGTTTCTGATTGGTTAATCTTCAATTGTTAATAACTCGTTAATTATCATCGACATATAGAAATGGACCGATAACCCTGTGAGCACTGAAATGGGCTTTAGATAGAGAAAAAAACATTTGAGGAGTAGACCTGTCTCTTTCTCGATAAAGCTAATTGGTCGAGAGCATTTTCGATGGGTGGAGCTTGATGAAGTATAGGACCGTGCTTTGTATCGTGAATGCCCCACTAATGTGTTGTTTATAGTGTGCCTTTCAGAGTTTAATTATAATTTAATGTGAATAAATATTAAAAATGGTGGTAGCCTGTGCAGTTTGCAGGCGTTGTAAAGATGTTTATGCAAGGATATGCTATCATACGTAAGTAAAGTTATTGAATAGTAAAATCAAAAATGTGTCAACAGAAACATAACCTCAACTAAACTAAAAAACATTCCAATAAAATTGTTTAATTTTGAATCAAACAGTCGAATTTTCAACTAAGATGACTTTTAAACAAAATTAAAGAATTTTCAAACAAATAATTCAATTTTAGTTTATTCCGCTTTTAAGTGAAGAAACGGGAAAAAATGGGAATAATTAAATAGAATTTTGGTCATTTGTTGACTAAATAATAACATTTTAAATAAACATTGAAGCTCATTTTTAATAGTTTCAAAATATAAAGTTAAAAAACTGGCATGCTAAGTTTTCACAGAAATGTTAAGCAGAAACATTTAAATCTTCACTTAAAACCTTAAATCCTTTAATGTTAACGTTTTTATTTAAACTTTTTTTTCAAAAGGATTATTATTATAGCATTTTCAGTCAAATGGCAAGAAGAATTTAAGGTTACCAAGTTCTTTTCATAAGCTAATTGAAACATGGTATTTTTCTTAAATGTTTTTAAAAATTCAATTTATTATAACTACATATTTATAATCTATTATTTATAATTGTTTATAAACAAAATTACCATACAGAATATTTAGGCAATGCGCGGGGCCTCCAATCCACTTGCCACAGTCCTGGAATAGAAAAAGGCAGATCTACTCCTCAAATGTTTCCTCTCTTTCTAAAGCCCATTTCAAAGCTCCCCACAGCGTTATCGGTCCATTTCTATATGTCGATGTTAATTATTAACTTGAGCAAAATTTTTTTATAATTATTTTCGACGCCATTTTTTTGTTAGAATTCAAAAATACAAAAATGTTTTTTGAGTACTGGGACACCCTGTATATGTAGAACTATATGCTTAGAGAATTTATGGAAGTACCTATTTGATATTAAATATATATCAAAAATTAAAAATTGAACAATTTTTTTTTCAATTTGAATTTGATCTTTTTTTAATTCCGCGCATAAAACTCCCTCAAAAAAATTTGTATTGTATTGTTGAAAAAAGTGAGGGTTTCATAAGGGCCGTATTTCAATCAAGAGCTGAAATGCCTCATTTCCGAAACAAGGCGGATTTTATTCAAAAATTGTAAATGTTAATAATTACTCAATTAATTATTTGCATTCAATAATATAAAATTGAAAACAAAATGTTTTTCCTATTTTTAATTTTCCACATTTTTTAATATCAAATAGGTACTTCCATAAATTCACATACAAGTATGTAAAAAAATTGTTTACTGTAAGAATTCATTTTGTCATATACTTCACGCTTAAATTCAATTTTTTCCTTTTTCAATACGCTTGAGGAGGTAAAAGATATTATTCGATTAAAAAAAAAAAATTACAGTATATTCAGCTGATAAAGAACTAACAATTTGTTGCTATTAGAAATTGATTGCTAGAAATTTAATTCCTATTCCACATATTACGTGATGCTCTGAAGGGGGGGGGGGGGGGTCACCCCTTAACGTCATAAAGTGTCACATAGGATGGGGGTCGCAAATCTTTTGTAATACGTGACGCTTCTCTGATCAAAAAATACATTTTTAATTAATTTATAGGATTAGATTTACAAAGTGCAATGAGCTTTGGTCAGGGATTAGGAGAACACGAAGATGTTGCCCGGAAATGTAAATTCTTACAAAATAAAATAAAATTGTGCCAGGAATCATTGACATCCATAGAACAGGTTTCGTAATTTTGTTCAGATCGTTTTATTTGAGGCAAATTCAATTCAAATTTTAAATTAAAAATTATATGGAATTATTACAAAATATGAACATTACAGTGCCCGAAACCAGTAATTGCAGCAGCACATGGGGCAAGTGTAGGGGCAGGAGTTGATATTTTGTGTGCAGCTGACATAAGATATTGTTCTTCAAATGCATGGTTTCAAATTAAGGAGGTTGAATTAGGAATGACTGCCGATGTCGGAACATTACAACGATTACCGAAAATTATAGGATTTAGCAGTTTAATACGAGAACTAGCTTATACAGGTCGGAAGTTTCTATCTAACGAAGCCCTCCAGTGCGGTTTTGTTAACAGATTATTCGACGATGAGAATGCGTAAGGTTTCATTTTTTTGCACAGTGGATTCGCTGAAACAGTAATATGTTCAGATATATAGGATTTTAATACTTTTTCAGGTTGATGGCGGCAGCTTTAGACATTGCTGAACAAATAGCAAATACAAGTCCCGTGGCTGTGCAGGGAACCAAGATCAGTTTGAATTACTCAAGGGATCATACAGTTCAGGAAGGACTCGATCACATTGTGAGTTTATGCTAATAATAATAAATAATTTTATTTAAATATGCAGCTCTTTGAACAATATCGGAGATAAAGGTAAATTGGCGCGGAGGCTAACTTGGCGCACCCTTATTTACAAAAAAAATTATGATAGTTAGGCTCACGAAAATATGTAGTTCTATCGTCTGAATTCTTGCATAATATGTTATTGATAAAAATTCACAATCAGTCAATTTTTCAAAACAAATTTTATTACAGCTTTATTTATCGGATTTTTTCGGTAACTTTTGGTTAATTTCAGAGCAATTAAATTTAATTGATGTGACAAAACGATGTTTCTTGGCTTGAATGGAAATTCCTCTTAAATGTAAGGCTTGAGAGCATTTTCATTTGTTTCAACAGGAATCCTTTTGCAGCTAAAAATTTTCTTATGCGACTAACTTCGCCTAATCTTGCAGCTAAATAATTATGTTTGTTTAAAACATATATTCACGGCGTTCAAAACAAAACAGGCAAGAGGACGATGCTTTTGTTTCAGTCTCTGAGTGAATCTTTAAGGGCATGTGATATATAAACAATGATCGATTTTAGCAGTGTTAGGTTCCCCCGACTTTTTTCCTACAATAATAAAGATTTTGCCTTAAAAATTTGGGGAATGATAGCGAACATGCTAACGGACGTCGCCGAACTCTTCTGTTGTGGAATAATTAAAAAAATTTCATTTTGCTAAATTTGATTAATATGTGTGTATTTTGAGGTTATGTGTGTTACAATTCTCCCCGCAGCTTTACTTCTAAACTACACAATATTTTTGGTCGAAAACTTAGGAAAAGTAATAAAACATAGTAACTAATGTCCCGGAACTAAGCTTGTTTGTAGGCAATCCAAAAAATATATTTCATATATAATTTAATTTATGCTCGTTAGGACGCCCTCTATGCCACTCGGTACAACAGATACCAACATTATCGGAATGACAGAGACTTTACAACCGATCCTAACCCCCAAATAGTGCATATACAGAAAAATTTTATTTAGCAGAATATATTTTTTTTGCTATTATCCCTTTGAAAAGAGTTCTGGGACGTCCGTTATTCTATTTTATAGCATCTCCGAATTCAGTTTTTACAAATTTTAAGTTTTGTGGACAAAAACCCGGGGGAACTGAACCCGATTGAAGTATCACATGCCCTTAAGCTTGCGATTAGAAACAAGATTTTTATTCAATAAATTAGCCTTTAATTTGAAAAGTATTTAACTAATGCCAGGTTATGTGCTGGTTTGAGTTGCTTATTAGCAGCATAATTACCTTTAAATTGACTTGAAATTAAAATAGCTTTATTACAAGTGAGCTATGCAATTTAAATATAAGTTATGCAAATCAATTAATTATTGATATATTAAAAAATCTACTTTCTTTCACTATAATCAAGGTATCAAGCTATTAAGGCACATTTTTCCATTATTTACGGTTGTATATTTTTCTTTTAAATTAATTTGTTTTGGGTGCGCAAACGTAACTTCCACTCCACTACCCTCAGATGGGGCCATTTCGAAATGTGGGGTAAATTCAGGCACCCCTAAATGAATAGTTTAAATTACTTTAAATGATTCCAACTAGAACATGGAATCTATCAATTAAAGCCTTAACTGGTTTCAGATCCTAGTTATAACCACCGTAAGTAATATAAACTATCAATTTATGGGGCACCTTGGGCACATGCCCAAAATAACCCCGTTTGACGGTATTTGTTTCTTCTAAGCTTTTGTGTAAAAATCTAAACTCTTAGAATAATTTTGAAATTTTTATTTCGAGAATTAGACTTTTTTGTTTATAATACTAAACAAATTTAACACGTAACTTCACAGAACAGTTCACTTTCAAAATTTAAATATTAAATCAAGATAAATAATATACTTACGTAATTTATAAATATAAATTCACTTAATACTGGTCGAATCTCTTTTAAGCAACCTGAAAGTATATGGTATAATTTACTATACAATATTTATAATTATTTATAATAGAGTAAGAGAACCGATTGTTGGCACTAGTGTGTCTGCCGATGGCACCCTACTTTAGTTTACTACAAACAATACGAAAATGCATTTATCATAGATAGCTCACATGAAAGTTATACGAACAGAGTACGTTACATATTTGCATTTTTATATTTTTTACAGCAAATTAGAATGGGGTTCCAACAACAGGCGCCAGTTCTAACCGTTGGTGCTCTATTACCGGATTACTTAAACCCTTCAATGTTTAAAGCTTGGCCATTTCCACGGAAAGTGGACATGCTACTTAAAATAATTTTTCATATGTTTCATTTATATAATTTATTGTCTTGAATGGTAATTTCATTAAATGACAAGGATAAAAATAATATGAATATCATGCGGAAATGTCCGCCTGATTAGAAGCAAAAATTCACTACAGATATCTTAGCATTTTTCGAACAAGGATAAGGCGTAATACTGGATTAGAAAACAGATTCTACTATAAATTATAATTAATGAAAGAAAATAGATATTACCTACTCCACAGCAAAGAAATGGTCAAAACTAAAAATAAGTTAATGTTTATTGGGTAGGGACATATGACCTTGGTATTCATGGGATATGACAGGCAGCGACCGAAGCGAAGAAAGCCCAAAATCGCTAATGGCTGAATTCATGTTGTTTACACGTATTTTTCAGTAAATAAATTTTTACTGACATGTAAAAATATAATTACGAGAAAACGAGAATGCCTATGAGGATAAAATCAAGATATATGGAAAAAAAAACTTTAGCCCGAGTTTATCGAAGGGTAATTTGTTTAACTTCGAAAAATGATTAAAAATTACAAAAATATGTGTTTTTCCAGAGATCTGTCACAGGAGATAAATTTCGAAACTCAACTAAGTTAATATGGCTAATATCTTTCGATAAACTATGGCCAAAATTTTCTTTCCCAACCTTGCTTTTATGAATTTCATTATGGGCACTCTTATTTCCACATAATAATATTTCTATTTTCAGTAGAAATTTATTTTTAAGGAATCACATGTAAACAAGAGGAATGCAACCATCAGCGATTGTAATTTTTGTGAAATAGTTGGCGCCAGGCTGTTTCCGTGGCCGTACCGCCGTACCCAATAGAGGAAATAGATCATTTTTATTCTTACTTCCAAAATATTGAGCTGTTCTAATGCCGTTCTTAACTCTAAAATTATGTTTCTATTCTGTAGAATATTACTCTTAAATATTTTTGAATGAGTAAAAATAATCTATTAGATATAATAATGATGCTAAATAAAACTACCAACTAAGCAATACAACATGCATTTCAATAAATAAAATATTCTCTTTATCAGGCGATGCGCAATCAAGTTATGTTGCAAAGTGAGGACTTCTTAAATGCAACTATAGCCGTGGCAACCAAGGGAGATCCACCAGTGTTTTCAAAGTTATAATGTATGCAAAATATTATCAAAAATAATTACTTTTAAAAGTATAATTTTTTACAGATAATAAACAATTCTATCAAAATAAATTTTTGTACATGATTGTTCCTCAGAGAGAACGTGCATATTGCCATATTTTCATGCAATACTGGGTTTGAACATCATGCCACCGAAGACGCGTTTTTTTTTGGCAAAGCTGCTAATCTTCCTGTCTCTTCTTTATCAAAAAGAGAATATAGATTCAGTTCTTCAAGAAATTTTATCTAAAAATAAGTTTCAAAAACGCTGTACGCCCATTTTGTTCTATTCATTTTTTGATTTACTAAACCAAACAAAAAATGAAAAAAAAACAAATGTGATAAATATTTTAGAATGTTACATGCAAACAAACAGCTAAAGTTGCACATGTACTTCACAGATGAACTCACGATTAATAAATTGATATAGTGTTCGTAGTTGACTCTATTAGTTTCCGAATCGCAAGCTATTGCCATAATTTCGTTAATTTCTTCTTTGGAAAATGGTTCACCAACTTCCATCAAGGCCCTTTCTAAATCATTTCTCATTATATAACCACGATTTTCCACATCCAGTAACTGAAAGGCTTTCAGCAAATCCTCTGGATTTGCTGGTTTGAATCTAGAAAATTTATAAATTAATTCTTTTACCAATCCAAGACAGAAGTAATTTAAGCAGAAAGAATAAACATACTTTCGTTCTCTGATTGCCTTGCACATATATTCGACAAATCGAGCTTGTGGCACACAGTTATTTTCTACATCCTCAACCTCAACTTGTATTTCCTGCAGCTCTGCTTCTGTAATCACACAACCTGTAACATAAAAAGAAACCTTGAAATGATTTTAAAAAAAAATTTTAATCTTCAAATTAAGAAAATATAAGGCATTATAAAATTTAGGAACGGATCATTTTTACCAAGAGATCGTATAATTGTTCCCAATTCTCTAACATCCACCTCACGACTTCTTGCGTTGTCGAACACATCGAAAGCATCGATTAATCTTTTCTCCAGTAAAGTTGGTTCTAAAGACACTGTAATTAAAAAAATATGAGAATGTTTATTTGATTAATGGTTTTATAAATTTTATATATTAAAGTCAATTTGCAGAATAATAGATCTTTATTATGTGCCTGCAATATTAATAATGTTCATAAATATTTTTAAAGATAATTTTTATACTTTATAAACCAAATATTTGTAGGCAAATAGTTAACTCTTCAATTTATTAAGTTGTAATTATTTGTCTACTGTCTGGTGTCACTCGACAAAATGGAGGATCTGTTTAATCGATGTTACTATTGCAACTAAACTATAATTTTCAGGGTTGCCATAGAAAGTTTCGACTCCAAAAATCCCATAACATGGGAACTAGTTGACTTTTTATTGATTTTGATTGGCTTGGCGCGATTTTGAAATTATAATTTTAATTGGAAGAAGATTTAATACATAATACACAGACAATACTCATCAAACGAATATTATAAATGATTGGAAAGGTAACAATATTTATTTTGAAACAATTATACTTAAAAATTTTCATAAACAAAATAATTAATAAAAAATAACACTGTTCAAACTTTTCGCGCCCCATGAGAATGTCAAAGTTCTGGTACAGCGGCAATCATTGGAGGGAGAAACGCGTCTCAACATTCCCTAGAGGATCAAAATGAAATAGGTAATCTCTATTTTGAATAATTTTCAAAAATAAAGAAATAATGTCTGGAAGTTAAAGTTAATTTCCAATTTTGAAGTCAAGCTCAAATTAATTTCAAATTTAAGTCCTCCGTACTTGACAATTCATTAGGATATATTCGCATTATGAAATTCCGAACTGCTTTAAAAGTTCAAATATTTCTTTTTAAATCTGAAATCTTTCAATCTCTCTTAATTTTAATCTCAAGTTCCTTGCATTTTAAAAAGTTAAAATTCAATTTGGAACGTTTGTTAACTTAAACCATTTTTAGCGCTATGGCTTGAAATTCGAATACAATTTTATGATCGTAAAAAATCCACAGAATTAAAAATTGACAAATTCTAAACACTTCATTTGAAATTGTTCAATTTATAAAACTTTAACTAGAAATTATTCAATTTTATTATTTAGGTTTTTAATTTAAAACGGTTTAACCATTAACGCAATTTTACAACAATTATTATAGTATTGAAATTCAAAGCACAATTTTTATAATAAATCTGAAAAAGTAATAAGTAATTATGAAGGTGTGAATAATCTTTTATATTCTAGATCAGTATGTGTACAAAAAATCACATGTTGGCAAGAGTTTGAAAATTTCATGTTTTTCAGGCCTTTTACAAAATTCCCACATCTTTTTCAGGTTCTCCGAAGCATTTCTTAAAAATTCTAGACCTTTTCCAGGGGCTTAGGCTCTGTAGTAACCCTGCTTTTCCCAAGATTATTTTTAATTAATTAACCAAAACATTTAACTTCTTACAACTTATCTGCGTGGAAGCTAGCAAATCTAAATGCTCTGTTTCCAACCAAACTTTTCCGACTGAATCCTGTAGGGTTGGCGGAAATTGCTCTAGATTGTCTCATTTTGCATAACAACTGTAATTGTAGAATTTGGTTTAGTCAATATGGAATATTATTATTTTTAAAATATCATTCTATGGTTTTTTATTCAAAAATGAAATTTTCTATAACACATTAATTTAGTATGTAGATTACACTAATTTTGTTGTTTTCAATCCAAATTCCTTTTTCTTTTAGTTTTAATACTAATTGGAAATTAAATGTAATTCAATGATACAAGAAAGAACAAGACTAGAAGTAATAAGAGTGGCATTTAATGATTCATTCATCCATTTACATTACATTTTATCTTACTTTTTCACAAAGTTTTCGTCACTTTTCTGTACCTCACATAATAAATTTACAGTATTTCTAGGTAAAAAATACGCATTTAAAAAAAAAAAAACATATTTTACAGATTGAAAGATTATTACACGAAACAAACTACTGCTTTGTGATAGTCTGATAGAACGCACCTCATGGCTCATGAAGTTGGGTGTAAGTTCGATTATGCATTGAAAACAATAAAGACCGAACTTCATGGGCAAAGTCATACATGAATTTTTTCTACATGTAAAAGCTTTAAAAATGTGCCGTTTGTCGGTTAATTTCTTCTATATCTTCTATTATTTCGGGAATACGTGTTCCAATTTTCTTGGCTACTTCGGATTTCTCATTGAAAGGTAAGTTCAGGTATTTCCAGATTAGATCCCCGTCGATTATGCCTCTCGCAGGATTTCCTTGCATTCGCACGTAACTTTTATATGTCCTGAAAACAAGTACAATTTTATTGTATATTACAAACAATAACATATTGTTAGTTTGAGCATTAAAATAGTTTAAATCAAGATTATTATTGTTATTCTAATTTACAATTTTAAAATCTGCCCGCTGTGCCAGCACATTCTCATTGAACGCGCAAGTCGCAACTTTGAGTGCTACTAGGGCACGCAAGATTTGAACCTCGCACTTCACGCTCGGATGCTTTCGGTTCGTTGAGTCCGGTTTAGTTCACATTGTAATGCATCTAAAGAAGCTTACTGGCAAATATTACCAAACTGTCTTGAAATCTCCATTTTTAAACAGATTGTTCAATGAGGTATTTTCACTTTAACCACCAGCTAACTTCACCTCGTTGAGTGCTGACGAGATAATAATATAAACCAAATGCATGGGACAAAACTTTGTTATATCTTCGTAATAAATAATAATTATTGTCATTTTATTATTTCATTAAATAGTAGTTAAAAAATAAAAACTAATTTCCAAATAAACTTACATAGAAAAAATTAGTTTTTACGAAGGCATCAACAAAAAACTTTAGGAACACAATTAAAGGATTTTGTATTATTTTATTAATTAAAAGATTAAAAGATTAAGATTAAGAAGAATTAAAAGATTTTCACAATTAAAACAAAAACTATGCGTCTGACAAAAAAAATGGTGTCAAACAAATTTATAGATCTTTTTGTGATCAACAATTTTACTTCACTTTTTTTGGTATCTTGCCTACTTTGGCAGGAAAATGGAATTTTGTATTTTTTTAAAAGCATTTTCGATTGATAAAATCAGACCCGGCGGTCAAATCTGGCTGGTTAACGACCTCGTCCTTTTTTTTAAACCTTCTAAGCGTGTTAAAGCACAATAGGGTCGTTACAAAAAATTGCATTGTTTTTTAAATTTAACTTAAGATCAGGATAATCCTGATGAATGTAATGACCTGAATTTTGACTATAAAGAAACGAATTTTTGTGAACTCTCTAGTTTTTATTTCATTCTGATATTCGTACATTTTAAAATATTCAAAAACAGTCGCATTAAAATCAACCTTCGCTTTTCTTCTCTGATTGGCAGAAGCGACTCAGCAACTCAAGATCCTTGTAATATTCAAAATATTACTAATTTATTTTTCAGTTCCCTCCGAAATAAAGTATTTGAACCACATTTTCTTTCACCAATGTAAAGATTAGGTAATTTAGTGTTGAAAATGCATTTGTTGTAAATCATGCAACGACCCTATTGAATCTAATAATCGCTTCGAAAGTTATTGTCTCTGCAGGCTATAGGCAGAATACATACTACAGATAGACACCCTCGTGAAACCCTTTTTTGCTGACACATGAAGTCTCAAAACGTGGAGATTTGATGAAAACTGGCGAAATAAATTTTGACTTAAAACTAGTACCTTTTCTTTCAGGATGAGAATGTAAAAAACGCAATGCGTTAGAGTCGCCTACCTATAAGACTTTGGATTTAAACCTCCAATGTGGCAAATGTGCGACACCAAAACATTTTGCAGCATAAGAAGTCGTCTGTAAGTTTTTTCAGGTACTGGAAGAATATACCCAAGACTTCCATCTAAGGTTGCTGTAAAGGCAATAATAACATTTCCAATAAACAGTCAGTAAAAGATTTAACGTTATTCAGGAAAATTATACTGCATACGACTTACCATACATGGTTACGTGCCTCTTATCAGCACCAACAAACTGTTTCCTGCTATTAGCAGGATCCGTAGTTTTACATTTTATCCGGAAAAATGAGTTAACTTTCTGACCTAAATGGAAATCAGCTTTTCGAATGAGTTTTTGACCTCCCAAACTTTCCCTCGATTCAGGCTGATACATGAAGAGCGCAAGATTACTTTCGCCATCGGCTACGAGGAATCCGAGATTGTTGTTGTCGATCAGGTACTCTATGGTAAAAACTTCTGCTGGTCGAAAATCCTGTGAAGTAAATTTTTTTTTTTAAGTTTATTTTCCATTCAATAGTTATGCTACTAGTTACTGAAACGTAATTTTCTTACCCTGCTTACGAGCGAAAGGGTTCGATACTCCTCTTGAAATCTCAATAGACTGATCGACTTATAGACATCCGCCACCAGTATTAAACTTTTAATGCTTAACATTTGGTGAATGTATATCTGGGTATCTATAAATGCAACACCTACAAGATCATTGTCTTTCAATTGCCAAATGTATATCTGAAATTGAAACAGGGAGTGAAATCTTATCAATTTACAGTTAAATATTTTCAAGTTAATGTCAAAACTAATGTGGATTAATGTCAATTAATGTTCAAATCAATATAGATACCTTCTGTCCGACAGCAGATACCAAAAATCCGGATACTTGACTTATAGCCGTAATAGGTCCTTTTTGTTCTTTGGCGTAAATTTGCTTGAACCTATTTTTCGTTAACGGTTGACCAGGCTCAGGAACAACTTCGATTATGTCAAAAATTAATATCTACAAGCAGTTAATCATTCATTACAGAATCTACATACTAAAAATATATTCTGAGCAGAATTTTAATTTTATAGACGTTTACCCTTCCTCTGCTAGTAATATCCTCTCCATAGTTATAATTTGTGCCAAGCACAATGTATCCCTTGAGACCAGACCTCGTTCCTTCATAAGCAAGGGAGACATTCTTAAGACATGTAACATGTTCCCATTGATCTAATTCGATTTTCGTATTAGGAATTGTTTCCCATGACACTGGTGAAAATAATATTATACAAAACTGTTCCTGAGAGGGATACAGAAATCTGTCCGATCGTTCTTCCTCGGTGAATTCCTACATCAAATAAGAATTAAGAATAAATAAATAACAAATAATTATTACGTAATTAAATTAATGAAATTTCATTTACCTTGTCTTCTCCGTTAAACCTGTAATAACTTTTTAGCGGCTCAGCTACGCTCGTTATTACGCAATACGTTTTACTTTCAAGATGGTAAGTAACAAAGTGAGGCGTACATCTTAAAGGAACTTTTCTCACGGGCCACGGGGCATCGTACGAAAGATGCGTTGGCAATACACAAATTCGCAATTCCTCCTAAAAAATGACCTCATTAACTTGTTCAAATTAGAAAATAGAACAGATTGGCCAGATTTTCGGTAAAATTATAAATCACTGTTCAAGATTGAAGAATTTCTAATTGTAAACCATCAAAATTGAACCATTCCATTAAACGAGTTTAAACTGCGTTTAAAACTGGACACTTTTGAAATTGAAATTGAGAAATGAAAACGTTTTTTATACTGGCATCCTTTAAAGATGAATTATTTTAATTGAAATCGTTTAAAATTAATAATTGCTAAATAGTGATTTATATTTTTCCAAATTCAAAAATTTCCGCTACAAATGAAAAATGTGTACTCGTAAAATGGAAGAATTGGAATTGTGACGTTTAAAATTGAAAATTCAGGACTTGGAAATGTTAACGATTCACAAATAGTAAACAAATAATTCAACTTTTGGGGAAATCAATTTGAAATAGATTAAATTTGAACAATTTTAAACTATACCATTTTAGACGCTTTAATCGACTTTAATCGACTTTAATCGTTTTACTGTAAAAAATATGTTGAATATTACACTTTTAATTTTTAACTCTTAAAACCTTCAAAAATGTCTTTTATAACTCTTCAATTTGAAAATGAACGATTAGAAATTAAGACCGAAAAATGAACGTTTTAAAACGTAAAGTACCTTAAAGTTAGGCTTTATTGGTTTATTATAAATTAAGCTTTTCAAGCTAAACAGAATTTAAAATCGAAGTCAAATTAGTGATATTTGAAGTGATTAGAAAGGCTTTTTTACTAATTTTTTAAAAATCTAGGTCAAAAAAGAAATTCACAGTTATTTTCCGACCCATCAGCCACCCTGAAAAACGCTATATTTTTCACTACTCAAGAGGTTTTATCAAAAGTTCAGAAAAAGTTATCAATTCTTCTTGATGAAAAATCATTTTTAGACCAAAATTACCTTTCTGTTGAAATACAAAAATCCTTGCGGACAATTGACGTTATTAAAGGGCGCAAATGATTTAATGGGTCCGTCAATCGTCATTGGATGCGCACGCAATTCTCCTCGACCTGTTAAGAATATCCAATGCGGATAATCTCCGCAAATGAAAACCCCGTTATAACCCGCAATATTACTAAAGTACCGCATTACAGAAACTCTTCGATCATCCTGCGTGCCCAAATCTTCCTCCTTAAGTTTTGATCTATTGAAAAAAATCAATAGCAGCTTAACAATGCTATATTTTTAAACAGTAAATCGAGTAATACATAACTATTTAATATTTTATCAGTCCGTGGCTCAATTATTATCATAGCAGTGTACGAAACCTCTCACCTTAAACTTCCTGGTATGATTCCATGATCCAGCTTCTTAAATCGAAGTTTCAAGTAACCCTTTGGATACTTATACGCTTGATACATTTGCAGTTCATTGTCTAACCTAACCAACAACATCGGCCTGTTCCCATGATGACCCAAGGCGACAATTAAAATCTCTCGAACCTGCATTTCTGGATTTGGTATTTCATTCACTTGTGCCGAAGTTACAGTAGTAGATTCCATACTATCATGCAAAACGCTTTGTCCATAACCAAAACTCTTTATGAGATACGACAAGCGTAAATCAGGCAAAGAATAAATTTCTAAAGTTCCACTGTCTCTGTACACAAGTAACCAATAGGTAGGCTTAATTTCTTGCAGAGATTTCTGCCACCTACAAAATACAAAATTAGTTAACGTAATTAGGGTAAGAAGATTCTACGAGTCGAGGTACATGTACAGAAATAAAAATAACTACCAAGGAATCTTTTTAGAAGTCGAATCACTAGGTTTAGCTTGTGGTATCAATGGCATTTGAAAAGCAGGTGCATCACCATAAAGCAATTCGTCCTCGTTATCAATATTCTCAACAGTGGCGGGTTCTTCGAATTGTTTCTCCTTTTCAGACGAGACATCTTCTACCTCTTCTGCTAACTGAGTTGTGAAAATACCGCTCACATCTCTGTATGCACACACGGCTTCTATTTGTGGTCGCTAAAAGATCGTGAAAAGAAATATTAAAACCAATTCTATAGAAAACTGGTTCAGATATGCAATTATTGTCCTTACGTATAGTAAATTTGCAGGCTGAACATGTAGTCGGGCTGTCCCTCTACCTTCTCTGAGTGTTAGGAGCATTACTTGACCATCTTCGGTGAGCAGCACAACGTATGGATCTGCGCAACTTGCGTGTATGATAGGACACCCAAAATCCATTGGCATGTGCTGAATCTGTAAATTCACAAATGCCTAATATCACAAAATTTTTTGTAGAATTGGACTAATCATTTATTTATGAACGCAAAACTAACTTGCTCAGTGCCAATCATCAATCGCACGCCCGTTTGAGTGATCTGAATGATATATTTATTTCCGCCTAAGTTACCAGCAAACACAGTCGTTCCTTGTGTACTAAAACCACTTTGATCCACTTCGTTAATTTCTTGGCCTGTTTGGAGAATCTAAAAGTAATACAAATTAATAAGAATAATACACGAATGAAAACTACATTAATGTTAGGCACAAGCAAGATTAAAGATATTACCATGGTCGAATCTTCATGACTTAGAATTAGAAAGGCATGTACTCCTTCCGTTTCAGATTTATCAACATCATCATTTGCAGGGCCAATTACGGTCCACATATCTTCGCACCCAGGTAGTTCAAACGTTGTAACAACCTTAAATTTGATAAATTTGCTAAGTTTTTCTCGTCAATGTATAATTGAGGGTCCGGATTCTATAACCGCCTATAGAATGTATCGCCTGAGTGGGGAGGCCCCTGGACGTTGCTTAAACACAAGCGGTCAGAGGCATCACCACTCTCAGGCAACAAATTCTATAAGCGGTTATAGAATCCGTGGCCTCAATTCATATTCTTACCCATGCAGCATAAAAGATACTTATTATCCGTTACCTGAGGACGAATGGATCTTTGCAAAACGCATAGAGCGCCGTTTTTGCCATAACCAGAAGTGGTAACTAATTCCACATCAGGATCGTGCGTGTGGGAAAATTCTTCGGATAAAAATGCAGGTTCTCCCATGGAAATATTACCACAAGGTCCTATGTTCAATAAACTGTCACAAACCTGAAGAATTAAAATTGAAAATTAAATACTCTTCCATCACAAAATATTGTGCATAATTTGTCATTAAAACACTTCAACCTACTTCGAAACTGTACGATGTAATTTGAATAGATGTCTGCGTTTCATTTCCGTACACTTCAAGTTCTTCGGGATCTTTAATGTCCAAAACGTCTGAAGCCATCCAATCTCCCAAGAAATCTTGTTTCACTTTTTTCGCAGGAGTTTCTCCAGTGCTATCATTAAAGAACAAATCTGAACCGCGATTATTTTGTGTACTTTCGTTTTCTTTTTCAGTGAATCTCAATAGTAAAGAATTTCCGAGACGTGAGCCAAGGAATAGATAGTTTTCCTCGCACAAGCAAACCTGTTGATCGACATAAGTTTGGCATTAGAAATTATGACCAATATCACATGACAGTGCATCATAAATAATTTAGATTTGACATACACATGAGGTTAAAACACTAGCTGCCGCTTTGTCAAAATGAAAGCCACGTACAGCCCGCATGCTGTCCGCGAAAAGTGACAAAACGTACAATTCTCCACTTTTCAGAGACATTACTAAACGATCTGATGAAATAAATGCAACCTGTGCACCTTCTAAGCTTATTTTTACTCCTTCTTGAGCTTCTGCGAAAATCATATAAATATCAATGAATAATAAGACGGATAATTCGTAAATTGTTTTTGCAAATTTATAAGTGTGTGAGAAAATAAGATAAGAACAGTACAAAAATATAAATATTTTTAAATACTCACTGAGAGGGAAATTTGTACTTGTTTCTGCTAAACTATTTAAGGATACGCCATAAGGTGGTATGCTTTGATTGAGATATATCAAAGAATTTACAGATATTATTAATGTTCCTCCTAGAGGTTTTTTTACAGGTACTGCCTGGTAACAATCGAAGGGTAAATTCGATACAGACCAGATAATTGGATGCACTTTTTGCTGAATATTCAAGGATATTGCAACCATCGCGCAGGTGTCTTGTCTTACGGCTATACGTCTAAAAAAAATTTCACAATTAGCATATAATCTTTCATCAAACTATAATTATTATAAAACAATGAACATTGTTTACTAACCCGGAGAATGTCCGCACTGGTTCATACAGTATTAAGAGTGTAGGTTCGTAATATCCATATAAAAACTGTAAATCGATTATATTATCGATCTTTTCCTCTAAATTCTTGAGAAATACCATGTAAGATGCCAATATTGGCGCTTTATTTGACGTCTTTGCATTTTCAATAAAGTCGCCATCATCTAAAGTAGGATCTTTACGAAAAGGTAAGACGACTAATTTTCGGCCATAAATTAACATAACAGCGCATCTTCCTTCTGGGTCTACTCTTACTATAGGTACGTGATGATGATTTGTCCATCCATCCTATAATGCCAAATGAACTTTCATTGAGAATCAAAATTTTTAATTCTTGGAAAGAAATGAAAATTTAAACTAATGTACGGGCGTCCGCATAAAAAGGGCCCTTATGGCAGGTATGGAGTTACAGCCGGGTAAATTCAAGGCATTTCAAGTCCAAGACGAACACTTTAGATTTGAAAATGAGTCACCGGGGCACTTTTGAAGTTGGAACTTCGGAAAAACGCATTCAGAGTTGTTGAGTGCCATAAGCGTATAGTATCAATAGATTCAGTATAGGTCCTAGTATCATCCCCCAATCAATCTAAAACCTGAAAACAATAACTTTGACCCTAATTTAGAAAAACGCGAATATCTCCTAAACTAGCTCCGGCCATAAGGGTGCAATTGCAGAATAGGGGCGTCACCTCTGTTATGGCAGAAAAAAAATGTTCGGCAAATAAACTATTAGAATCTTTAATTGGACGATAAATGAAGCGATTTGACGAGGCAAAAGTTTAAAATTATTGTTACTTTTGTTATTACAATGTCTCAAATATGGGCCTTTCGTGATATCGGAATGATCATATTTAACTCACCGTTTAGGTGCTTTTAAACATCCGTACGGCCAGAAACACTGTAAATAATTAATTAAAACCCCTTTGACCAGTCACAAAAATAATGTTTGTCAAATCCCTACCCCTTGTCAACGTCTCGTGGGAGCGGGAAGGCACCTCTTTGACTGGTCACAAAAATAATGTTAATAATATCGATCATAATATGATCATTCCTATATCGCGACAGACCCATATTTGAGACATCGTAGCAACAAAAGTAACAATAATTTTAATCTTTTGCCTGGTCAAATCACTTCATTTATCGTTCAATTAAAGATTCTAATAGTTTGTTGCCGAATTTTTTTTTTCAGCCAAAATAGGGGTAACTCCCCTATTCTACAATCTAACCGATCATGGAATACTTACTCGCATTTCTTCTTCTTCGAAATAATGCAGAGATACTGTACGAAGACCGTGGGTTTCTATATCGTATTCCAGAACCGACAGTTTCGCATCGCGAAAACTTAAGAGAAGAGAATCTCTTTGAGATCCTACCAGACGGACAGCTTGCATCGACATTACATTTCCGTGTAGTGTATACTGTGCTAAGCATTCTAGTTTCATTTTCGGAGGACGTGCTTCTGCAATTTTAAATAATTATATTTTCTGAATTATAAAACTGCATATTAATAAATACTTAAGGTAGATCCAATATTAAATCATTATACAACAAACTACTAAGGGGCCGTACTTAAATTACGTAACGGATTATCGGCCCTCTATAGACCCAACCGTAACAAATGTACAGTGTCTGACCCCCCCCCCCCCCCCCTTGAGTTTTTACGTAAGTTAAGTACGGCCCCTAAGCGTTGACCATTAAAATGATTATTTTAAACGAGTTTAGAATATTTGATTCTGAGTTTTTCAAGATTTATTTCATAAATTCATTTAAGTGCCCATATTTTACTCCAATTTTAAATAACAAAAACGCGTTCAAAAATCTAAGACGTTACCTTGTAAACTTTAACTTTTGTTAACACTCTGGGCACCACCTGGGTCGCCAATGACCCGAAGCGATTCTAAAAGTGAAGTTTCTGAAAAGGGAAGCATCTAAGGGGTGAAGCTAATATGCTGATAATTAGGGCAAAAATATGGGCTATCCGAAGGGCTCAGGGGCTTTCTTAATTTAACGCTAGTTTTCCTACAGGACGGTCGCAAAGTAAGTTATGGGTCACCGGTGACCCATGGTGTGCTTTATAAGTTGAAAAGTGACAAAAAAATTTTAGGTGAATTTTTCAATCGAATATTGTTTATTTAGTTTATTTGAAAGATTTATAGTGAAAAAGAAAAATATTGATTGGAAAATAAGAGTCCAGGCTACTTTGGGGCAGGTACGAACACAGTGTCTCCATTACATTTAGCTAAAGCGTGACTATACCATTGGTTTACTTCTGTCCCCATAGTTGAGAAAATGTTAAAATAGTATTCGTTAACGATGATAGGGACAATACGAAAAAAGTAAGTGCGAAATTCTTGAATATTTCAAAACTTCACGCGCCCCGCGCACAGCTGATTTTGTGTATAACAACAAAATCTTGGTTTCGTAT